>VUQR01024909.1:7663-26277 GCA_015108515.1 Hemichromis elongatus | reverse complement strand
GATCTCAGGAACTACATCGGAGATCTCTGTCCAGAAGAGCGCAGTCCTAGGAACAGCTAAGATACTGCGCAGGACCCTCAAGCTCCCAGGCCTCTGGTAGAGGACCCAAGCTTGAAGGATTGACTGCCCGCAGGGGCGAGCGGGGAATTTTAAAAAAAATGTATTTATATATAGTGCGTTCTTGTCTTATACCTTGCTGTGTCGTCAAAATTTTTATTTACCTAGAGCATCTACTAATAAGAAAATTGCTGGTTTGATCCCTGGCTGCTCCAGTCTGCATGCTAAATGTCCTTGGGCAAGATAAAAACCCCAGCTTGCTCTCCAATATATACATTAGTGAGAATGTGTGTGAACGTTAGCTAGAAAGCACTTACGCAAAGAAAAAAATTGTTGTACTAATAGGTGAATGAGGCATGTGTGTTGTATAAAGGGCTTTGAGTGCTCTCGGAGAGTAGAAAGCGCTATATAAGGATCAGTCTGTTTACATATGGATAGGGTTTCTAGCTCCAGAGACAATAAATTTAAAAATGTAGATTAACATATTGTTTCCTTGACTTGTATCTCATGTACAGGCTTTATCAACACTGTGTGGTGGGTTTGAAGGGCAGGTTGGTTGACTCATTTGGACTCTGATTCTGTCTCTAGAATTTCTGAAGATGATGGAGAACGTCCAGTAATGACACCAGCTCTACATTCCTCCGTGATCCGTCCTCAGAGAGAAACTGAAGCACGTGTGTGATGGAAATCTGCTCAGAGCAAACTCTATATTTTTAGTTGCCCGTCCACAAATATGAACAGGATAATTTCCTGGGATGTCAAAATGGATTCAAGACAAACACCGCAACCACATGAAACCTGGGAACTTGTTGAGGATGTCTATAAATATCCATCCAAACCTTTTAAGACGAAGGCTCTCTTCCCTGGGCGCCTCCTTATGCCCACTACTCAGCTGTCCCCTTTGGCAGCTGCTGTTGCTCCAGAAATGCTACACCGCCACGTTGCCCCCACCCTCCAACATCACACGTCGCATATCTTCTCAAACCTGATCGTTACTTTCTAAATAAACCAACTTTCTTCTCCCACTTTTTGGTCATCCTTGTAAATAATTCTGCCGTGCATGCCCAACATGTCTTATATTGTTAGATTTTTGTCTCTTGTGGCCTTTCACATAAACTTTATCTAAACGGCCACATGATTCTCAGACACATGAACCTAGTTAGAGAGATCATTCAGATGACACACCATGCACTCTACAGCCTCCCTAGATTTGACTACATCTTCCTATTCCAGTCCCAGATTCAGACTAGCCCCCATGCAAACTGTAGTTGCATAGATGGTACCAAATAGCCTCCCTGTCATATTTGACAAAATATCTGTTTCAAATGAACCTCTTCCGATTTAGTCTTCTCCTAAGCCTGTTATTGCCTGTAGCCTGTTCATGAAGTAGTCTTCCAGCACAGAAGTCAATAACGCTCAGATTATAGCCCCAAGCATGAGATGCAAACCCAAGAATCAAAGGCTTGAGCCGGACATTCACTGCGTGGATGAGTTAAATCTCCCATTGCAATGTGCAGCTCTCCCTCTGGAGTATATAGTCTGCAAGGCCCCCACCACCACCTCCCAAAAGCACCTCCCACCTCCCATTCTTTCAGATCTGCTCCTCTTAGTATCCTGTCCTCCCTTCTGGTCTCTTACCTTGGGCCCCTCCCTTGGGAACTGCACCATATAAGGAGCAGCTGGTTGTGTTTAATAAGTTAAGTAGCTGCAGGATCTTTTCCTCGGTCTGAAATGTGCCAGCTATTCAGGGCACCTCTAAGGAGGGGTTAGAGGTCTGGTCTCACAGCATTTTCCTCTTGGTTTAGAGTTTCCCATCCAGATTGAATCTCCATCACCACAAAACCCAAAGCCTGCTCTAATCTAATCTTTGGCTCCCCCTTGTTGTTTTCTGTCTTGTATTTACAAGGCGAAATAGAAATCAGCAGTACACTGACATGCATGCACTGATGTGAGCGGTGTTCCAGATTTGTGTTTGTATTTTATTTTTTGAATGGAGGGTGGCGTCTTGTTTTAGGATCTCACTACTGAGAGTTGCAACGGGGCCTTTTCTATGGAGTATGGTGCTTTGTTATTTTATAGAAAAAATCTATATTTTCAGTTTTTCTTTTTTCTGGTTTTCCAAAGTGAGTTATTCTGAAGTAAGCCGGGGTTCCTTCTCATATCCAACATCTGAGGAGAATCTCGGTGTCATGCTTTTATGCATTTCCCCCACAAACTTTGCATCTCCTCTCATTTCAAAACTTATGCTTTACTTCTTTAGCATACTTAAAACCACAACTTCAGTAAAGTGGAGCGTTCCCCTCGAATGTGTGATTGGCTTGCCCTGGCCCCAGAACCCTAAAAGTTCAGGATACTAAATCTGGAGGCCTGTGAGAGGCAGGGGGCGGGACCTGGTTGTCCCGTTTAAAGTGTCTCTGAACCATCTCTTGACGTCTAGTCTCTCTGTTGGGGTGCACACGGATTGACCACTCCTTTGGGCTTTTCTTTTATCCTTGGATATTTGGGGGGGAAAAGCTAATCCACAAACATGGTAAGACCAATCAGTTGTGCAAATGACCGGTTCAGCTTTGGGCTGATTTCATTAGGGAGTGAGCAATAAAGGCATGTGAATGTGTAAAAATCATTAGCTGAGTTTCTGAGAAGCATATTTCTTTCTGTTGCTGTTGTTCAGATATGTATATGTTGGTTTCCCCTTAAAGAGTTTTTTGTTTGTTTGTTAGTAATTCAACATTTTTTTCCACGCAGTTTTTTTTCTCCCTCTCTGGTTTTGAGTTAAATTGATATTAAATATGCTAGAATTCATATTTTAGCCAGTTATCTGTTGTAAGTAGACTACTTTTAATCCTTGTGGGAAATTAACACTGGGTGTTGATGGGCAGGATGGGTGTCAGCTGGGAAGGTGCTGATTCTGCTTAGGCAACAAATTCCTCGGGATTGGATGTCTGCAGGCCTTATACAGCGAAGCTAATGTGTTGAGCCTGAAATAGCCGCACTAATTTTCATCAAGCTCAAGAATCCTTTCTTGTGACTCGTGATAGCATGTTTCAGTATCACTATTACAAACATTAATCACTCTGTAACGTAAAAATTACAGTCACAAGTTTAAAATATGAGTCCTGAATCGCTGAACTGTATCATCTCTACTGTGCGTAAAAGTATTTTTAAAGTATTTTACGCACAGTGGAGATGATACGGATAACATTGTAGTTTAAGGGAGAAAAATAACTAAGTTCTAAATTAGGTTTTTTTAAACAAATAAAAAGTGTGATAAAACATTTTTTGCCACCGTGCTTGGCTAAAACAAACAATTTTAACTGGAACAATCAATTAAGCCTAAATGAAGCGTGTTATGAGTGAAGTGATGCACTGGACCCTGCTTTCTTCCAGACTGACGCGCAACAAGAGGCCCGCTCCTACCTGAGCGAGGACATGTTGGCTGGTGAGTACAGGAACTAGTCGCTTAGCCCAAATAGTGCCATTACTCTAAGCTATGGAATGATACACGCGTGATCGATGTTTTGAATTATACCACCCTTAATTGCAATCACGCAATTAGCCAAGCAGTTCTACTTCCGATAATTTTTTCTACCAGCAAGAGCTCCTAAAGCGTAAAGAGAATGCAGATCTTTTTTAGATTCACGGCGTGAAGCCAGATGGAGAAAGCTAATATGAAAGAAAAGCCAAGAATACAATAATGAGAATTATTAACAAAGAAGGGTAGCTCGCAGTTTTTCAGTCAATAAAGACAAATCTGGGTGTTATTTTACAGGATAATGGTTTCCCATCGCGACGATTAATACTCAGGAAAAAAGAACAATAAAGCAAACGGGGACAAAACTGAGAAATGAGACCAGCCTGGAACAAACACGCGTTCATTCAACTGTGGCTTCTCCGTTTGTCCAGAGTTCAAGGCCGCCTTTGACATGTTCGACACTGATGGTGGCGGTGATATCAGCACCAAGGAGTTGGGCACCGTGATGAGGATGCTGGGCCAGACCCCGACAAAAGAGGAGCTGGAGGAAATCATCGAGGAGGTCGATGAGGACGGTGAGAAACGGGAAATGTAGTTTTATGCCTGAGGGCGACACAGCAGACCAGCTGTGCGCCGTAAGTGTTTTTACACACATGGACACTTTGTAGTAATTCAGTAATTAGGCGCAGAGGTGGCGGTGCTTCTAAACACCCCGTCAACGTGATATTTTTACTACACTAACAAATAATGGGCTGTTCTATTAAGCGCTCAGTGGTTCCATGCGTAAAACCGTCAACAAAGTTATCGACAATGGGTTGATCTGATGCTTATCGATCACGTGGCTGCACTAAACCCTCAGGTAGCGGATCCATCGACTTCGAGGAGTTCTTGGTCATGATGGTGAGACTGATGAAGGAGGACCAGGCCGGAAAGAGCGAGGAAGAGTTGGCAGACTGCTTCCGTGTGTTTGACAAGTACGCACGCGCTCACACTGTTTACACTGATCGGTTTTGGCCACATTACCTTTACTCGACCCTTACATTCACACACATTTTGTTGTCGTGCGCGCAGGAACGGCGACGGTTACATCGACAGAGAAGAGTTTGCCCTTATCATCCGCAGCACCGGCGAGTCCATCTCAGAGGAGGAGATCGATGAGCTGCTGAAGGATGGAGACAAGAACAACGACGGCATGCTGGACTTTGACGGTATGTGTAAAAACGAAAATGATGAAGCTGTCAGCTCACTTATTAGGGAACCTTAAGGAGTCTCTATGAAGGAGTTATAGAGTGCATAAGGGAAAAAAAATCCCATTTATTAAGAGGCTGCAGCTTTGAGTACAAATAAGCTGTATCAATCGTGTTCTATGTCATATCAGGTTTTACAGTCAGACTTTAGTGACGTTATTGTTTCCTACTAGGGTGTGTTGTACACTTGCACACTCCAGTCGTCATCTTAAAATCTAATTACACCTCAGCTTCCTGCTTGAGCTGAACTACTACCTGTTCCTTTACAGTTTTTTTTCAAGTAAATAAAGAAATGGATGTAAAATTTAATGCTGTCCAATTTCTATTTTCTTTATCAGAATTCCTCAAGATGATGGAGAATGTGCAGTAGAACAAGAAAGACTCATGGACATTCCTCCACCCTCCTGTGAACCCCCATTCTAACCCACTCCCTCCTTCTCCCCCTTGTCCACCTGGTTCACTGCCTTTCTTCTCCATCCTTATAGAAGTCCTCAACAGACAGCTAGAGCACCCAGTGGGGGGTTGCTGGCTGGGCAACATCTTTTCCCTGGCTCGCTTGTAAATGCAGACATCCCCTCGATGCCATGCTGACACCCAGCCCTGCAACAGGAGAGCAAGGCTGCGACGGGGGTTTTTTTTTTTCACTGCACACAGCTTTTGCAGTAGGCATGGCATGTCGTGTCATCAGTGACCCCCTCCCCCCTCTCTGCTGGTAAAGCTCTGATCTAGATGTAGTCTAGATAGACGGGCAGCCTGTTACCTGCTGCTTAGACCAATTCATTCAACCACTTCACTGTACAAAGAAGTAATTTGCTTGAAATAAATGAACTAACACATGCTCACTTGTAGTTGGTCTGTCATATTTATGGTCTGTGTAATAATTTTGTTTTGAGGAATATGAATAAAATCTGTTTCTTTTCCTCTTTTTTGTCCGTTTTTTTCCGGCCACAGCCAGTTTTGCCTTTAACGCTGAAATTTCAGAGCCCTAAAATAACCAAAAGCCTCGACTGAGGTCAGAATTATTTAGACGTGACGGACAATCGCAAAACCTCAGTTCATCACACGTGTGGGCACAGATGAGGTCTAGTATTCCTGGCTGTGTTGATAAAGTTTAATTTCGGGTTGCAAACTTTCTGCTTTGACAAAATATTTTCAACACTTCTGTTTTTGAATGCCAGGAACCTGCTCCTAAAAAGTTGGGGCTGGAACTTGTTTCCCACTGTGTGTAACGAGCCTCTGTGGCTGTTTGGGAGATGATGACACCAGTTGCTCTAGTTTGGGGTTTCTTTTTCAATTTGTGTTTGACTTTGGATTTCAGCTGCTCAGCAGTTTGGGGGCTTCGTTTACTTTTTGTTTCATTGCCACAGCGTGTCCAGAAGGGGACATGAAGAGCAAACCTCCTCGTGCAATTTCATTTACACAACAGGAAGCCTTTTCTTTAGATACTTTACATACATTTGAGGATTCAATCTGTTGGATTATGCTAATTACTGTTTGTTTTTACTTATTTAAAATAAAATAACGCCTTAATTCTTGTGCAGATCTACTTTTCACGTATCATATTGGTAACACAGCACAATGCTGTGCTTTAAAACATTGCCCTGCTGAAATAAGCTCCACTGACCTATAAAATGGAGCTGCTGAGTTTCGCATCACTGGACAGTAGCAATTGCTACTATTGAACAGCTTCGCCTCCAACTACTGGTGATCTCATTAGTTAAGGCTCTCTGATTTATAAAACATATTGTTCTCTCATGCTATGTGCGGCAGTGTTTTTGAACTCTGCCCTGATAGCAAAACCTGAACCGGATACCCACAGAGGACCCAATGTCCATCGATTTCCACTTTGCCCGAGTCCTTTAACTCTGTAACATCAACAGAGTCGGATTCTATTTGAAAGATACGTTTCTGAGAGAGTTTAAGACCTCGGCATCACAAGTAAAAAAACTAAATAAGTAACACAGAATATTGCCAGATGTTATAAATCTGACTCGAATTTAAACTGTAATTGCAAATTGATATTTCTCGTTGTAATAAATTCATCTGAAGGTTCAATAAACACTACAGCTCGCCGTTAACCCGTTTTGAGCCCATTTCAACGTTTTCTGGTTGTGATGCTGAAAAAAACGTGTTTGCGCACAATAGATGAGGACGTGATCATTTTAAAACTATTGGCAAGTCACTTTATTTTACTGATTTCAAGCATATATACTGTGAAATTCGTTGTTATAATGTCTATAAACACACGTGACACAAACATGCAGAGTCGGAAGTCTGAATGAACTCACGAGCAAACGAACAATACATTTAAAGAAACAAAGGTCGTGGGAGGAACAACAAACAGTCCCGTTGTAAGTTTAAGAGCCATAATTTGCTTCATCGAAAGCTTTCCTAGCTCTCTTAAGCTCCTCGTTCATGGTCAGCAGATCTTTGACTCTTGCAAACTTCCTGGGATCTTTGCGAATGAGGAAAACGATGTCCTCCACCTGGACGCGACCCTGGCGCCCGATAGACATGGCCTTGTGGGTCATTTCCGTGATAAACTCGATCACCAGATCCTCCAGAATATCAACAGACTCCGTGTAAGGGTTCTGGTCGTCTCCAAATCCGTACATCATGCACCGGAGCTCCTTGGAGAAGAGTCTCTTTCTCTTGCCGTAGCCGACATCCACCCCGCCGGAGCCGTCCTCCAACTCTTCGTCGAAGCCTGGCTCGTCCTCCTCTTCCGCCATTAGCTGAAAAACACCCGCAAGCGTTATTCTAAATCTCAACATTACCTGCTCACTGTTAATACCCATTTACTATTAAACTTACCTTGTACTCGTTCACAACCGTCTCGCAACAACAGCTTGTTATGTGCGCCGACTTCCGCTTTTGTTTCCTTGACTGAGGAAGTGGTGGTCTGGAGAGGAAACCGATAGGGCTAGAAATAACAGATACTCCCCCTTGTGGCCATCGCTGTGGTGTGCAAGTTTACTCGTCAGTTCAGCCAACACCGCTGATGGTGAGTTTCCTTTTAAGCACGAGCTGTTTGATTGCATCGGAAGACCAAACTTAACATGATAATTTAACATCGCCGGGTGTATGTGGGAATCACCGACACGTAACTCGCTTAGAATGTAATAGCTACATTCACGTGTGTTTAAGCTAAGCCGAATTCATTTGGTATTATTTTAGCTAAACCCAAACCTAGACAAACAATGCAGCGAGTTGGCGGTGTGAGCGAGAACAGGAGCATTGTTCAAGTGGCAGATCGAAGAACACATCACAGCTAACGAGGAAAGAAATGGATCGCGGTGCTTGAACAGAAGGCTCAGATTCCACGCAAACACTGAGAGTTTTACCAGCACGTGCTGTAAGTGACACGTCTCCGTGGATCTTGCTGTGGACTCCTGCCCTGCCAGGTGATGTTCAAAGCTTATCTCAGTCAAACGGGTTGGGTGTTATAGCTAACCTCAGCTATAGCTGACCTGATAATGTTAACAAGTCAAACGCTAAATGGCAGGCTAATGTTAGCTAATGAACTATAAGTTAACGAAGAAACCAGTTTGTCCTATAAACCGTAGCAGCTATCCAGTGAGCTTTCTCCCTCAGTCACTGTTGGAGGACTGTTGCCGGTGAGTTCGTCTGCTGGGGCTGTCTGATTTAAAACAAACTCCGCTACCATGTTCCTATTGGTTAACGGACCGTGTTTAAGATTAGCACAACATTTGTACCAGCTGCTTACCTGCTAGCAGACCCAGTTCAGAGAATGCTAGTAGCTGATAACGTTTAATTTGAGCTAAAATGAATGTTGCCGCTATACTAACATTGTATCAAATAGGTTTAGTTTAAATTGTTTCTGACTGAGCGCCTGTTCCACCTACTAGCATTAATGTACACAAACGCAGTCCTGCTCTTACCTTTTTTTTCTTCTCTGCAGTGTTTCTGCTCCTTGTCTGCTGTAAAGAGGTCTGGTATGGCTGATCGGAGAGGATGCGGGTTCAGGTCGGAGGTGGCCCCTCTGCAGTAGCTGTGTGTTGTGGACAGCTGGTCCTGGCAGTCCTGTATGGCGTGCCCAGTCCAGTTCCTGTGCAGGGGGCTGCGCACTGTTGGATTAGTTCTTCTCTACTATGCCTTCTCTATAGGGATCACATTCTATAACAAATGGCTAATGAAGGTGAGTAAAGAAGATCATGTGTCCTATAACATGCTTTGTTGTATTAGGGTTGATTAAAGCAAATAAGCACCTGAGGGCGCTCTGCTTTGCTTGTCTGATGATCTCCTGGATCCTGAGAAAGAGACCTACACTGACTAGGCCATCCCAGATGACCCCAACTGTTTCTCTCCCTCTCTCAGGGCTTCCATTACCCCCTCTTCATGACTTTAGTTCACCTCACCATCATCTTCTGTCTGTCAGCTCTGACGCGACAGGTTGTGCAAAGGTGGACAGGGAAACCTCGCGTTACTCTGAGGTGGAAAGAGTACCTCAGAAAAGTAGCACCCACAGGTGAGTTTTATCTTGAGTCTGGAGACTGGTGATTTAGACGAGGGACAGTCGTAACGGGTTCGCCGATTGACTAAGCTCTGCGAAATGCTTCGTCTAAACTCTGCGTGGAGGGAATAAATACGCCAACCCTAAAAAGACATCAAGGTGATTTTAATATGTGATTAAAGGGCAGTGGGATTGATCGTACACGTATTTATCCTCTAGTCGCTCTAAATTCTCTGAAATTCGTAGTTTCAACTGTGTTTAAGTTTTAAAGGAAGCTGTCATCCTGTCCTTCTTACCCACAGCCATCGCGACAGCGCTGGATATCGGACTTTCCAATTGGAGCTTCCTCTTCATCACCATTAGCTTGTAAGTTTGTGGTTTGCACATTGTTATTAGAAGCTAAATGTTGTGTATATGTCAGCGTTTGAGCTTATCCAGTCACTGTATTGCTCCTTACCTGTTATATATAACTCTTCATTTTTGTCATTCGAGGTATACCATGACCAAGTCCTCAGCAGTGCTGTTTATCCTGTTTTTCTCTCTGGTCTTTAAACTGGAGGAGCCGGTGAGTGTGCCGATCACATGACACCCACAGTGCTGTTTTGTCTTCCCTCCGCGGTTTAATGTCACGCAGACACGAGTGGAGACTTAAGCATGCTTCTTATTCAGGCAAAATGACACAAGAGGCAATTCTTTTAGTCCGTTTACTCGATTGTGCTGCAGTGCACAGAGCAGACAGAGGGAAGAGAAATTTCTGATGTGAAACGAGTGCTGCACACGCTGCGGCGATGGTTGGGTTAGAAATGTGCCAATTTCTCTAAATGGTGTCATATATTAAAGATTATCTATATAGCATCAAATCACAACGGTCACTTTGAGGCTTTTGAGCTGTTATTGCAGTATTGTGTCACTTCCTGTTCCTGTTACAGTGCACAGTGGGGTTTCGTCACATGAGCCGTAATGAGCGTTCATTTACTCTCCTCTAGTTTGTGCTTTGTTCTGGTTTTTGTTGTCTGTTCTTCTTTTTTCCGTTATCCTCCCTTTCTTTTTTCTTTTTCTTGTTTTTTCTGTGCAATTTTAACTTGAAGCCGCTGGTTGTCTTTGTCTTTTCTCTCCTTTTAATCCAGAACCCCTTTCTGATTCTGGTGGTCCTGTTGATCTCCTGCGGTCTCTTTATGTTTACCTTTGAGTCGACCCAGTTTAACCTGGAGGGCTTTATTTTGGTGCTCCTAGCATCCTTCATAGGGGGGATTCGATGGACCCTCACTCAGGTCCTCACGCAGAAAGCAGAGCTGGGTAAGTGTTCAGTCACTGTGGAGCGACAGCTGGCCTGTAACCTGGAGCTACACCAATCAATTTTGGGTTGTGGCTTTCATCAGGTCTACAGTAAAAACATGGGGGGAAGTTGGGTTGTTGCTCTGAGTTTCTTACATCCATCCATAAGTATTTACAAAGTAAAACACATTGAGCCCCGACAGCAGTAGCTTTGACTACATGCCAGGCGTGTAAAACACTGATTTAAAACTCTGCTATGATTTGACACGGTTCCCTCCATTTTTCATCTTTTTCATGTTGCACTTTGTTTTAGGCCTTCAAAACCCAATAGATGCCATGTACCACCTCCAACCTGTCATGTTCCTCGGGCTCTTCCCCCTCTTCCTGTTTAATGAAGGTGAGTATAGACTTAAGCCATCTTCATTTTCTTTCATGTCTTGTTGCTGCATTAAAGCGAGCTCTGCAGCCCCTAATTATGACATTTCAAGTCTTTTGAAAACCTTTACACGCCCACTGTGCAGTGTGATGGTCCACACGATACGAAAGGCAGCCTTACTGAGGAGACTCACGCGAGCACATCAGTCCAGATGTAGCTCAGTGACAGAGGGTCTCTGCTTTGTGTGCCACAGTCAACAATCCAAGCACTCAACGGTGCTCACTAGAGATGTAATATTAGCTGGAAGCTTCACTCATTCAGTTGTTGTTGTTGTTTTTTGTGTCACTAATGTCTACGGGTAAAAGACTGCTGATTCAAGCAGAAGTGGCATCACGCGCCTTTCATTAGAAGAACAAAAAGGAACTCCTTTATAAAATCTCTACCTGATATTGGACTTTTAAAAGACATGAGTGGGCAAGCCCTATAAGCAGTCCGTGGAAAACTATTGTAACTGCGTAATTGCCGATCTGCCCGGAGTGCTGCCACTCCTCAAAAATCTGTCCCGATTCTTTCCTCTGCGCCTGCAGGGCTGAGCCTCAGTACCTCAGAGAAGCTATTCCGGATGACGGAGCTCTCTCCTCTCCTCTATTCCCTCTTGAAGTTAAGCATCGGCAGCTTGCTGGCCTTTGGTTTGGGCTTCTCTGAGTTCCTGCTGGTCTCCCGCACCTCCAGTCTCACGTTATCCATATCAGGGATCTTTAAGGTAATTACTCACTTTGTGTGTCGTCAGCATCCTTTTTCACCTCCAGCTGGTGGATGGCTGCCACTAGAAGTGCTTTGAGGTGACTGTTGTTGTGAATTGGTGCTATAAAGAAAGTCAGTCTGCAATACCAGAGCCATAGCTGAGTTTAATATGGGAGGTTGTGTTCTTTTGGTGCTTACTGTGAGCTACTAAAGCAGCTGTGTGTAATCATTCTGACAGACCAGAAGGGCTTTGGATCCAAGCACACCTTTATTATGAAAATCAGCTTTATTGACTAAGTATGTGTACACACATGTTTATTTATTTATTTTGTTTATTCTTGGTGAAAGTTCAAATGTGTTCTAAAAATATTGTGTAATAAATGAGGGGTAGTTACTGTGTATAGACGAGGACTTGGGATTTCTGCGAGCTGTCTAACGAAGCCTTGTGTTGATTTCCTACAGGAAGTGTGTACTCTGCTTTTAGCCGCTTTTCTGATGGGAGACAAAATGAGTATGCTGAACTGGCTGGGATTCGCCGTGTGTCTGTGTGGTATTTCTTTACACGTGGGACTCAAGACATATTATTCCAAAAGTAAGTTTTCACCATATTTGACTCCTCTACATCCAAAAAATTAAAAATAAATAAAAAGCATTTTTTTTATGGCATAATTTTTTTTTTCTTGCACCAAACCCATTTTTCAAATCCAACAATTTTGAATATGTAAATATTTTTGTTTCAAGTTACATTTCTGGATGAGAATGTGCCCGTATTTACCAAACAGTGTGTTCTCTAAAATCTAGTTTACAAATCACATTTTAGTTGTGAGCCCCGGTTGGCTTCAACTCTACATGTAATGTCACAGCTTTCTTCAGAATCCTGAAAAAGGACACAAAGGTTACAGAGAGGGAGGAGACTTTGCAGACTGGTGACCATGCTGACGGTGTCGATTTTCTATCTTTCATCAGATAAGGGTCCTTCTTTAAGGCAGCTCAAGAGTAAGAGCCCAGAACTGGAGCTGCCATTACTGCAGCGAAGTGGGGATGAAAGTAAGGACTCTGCTACTGATGAGGGTGATGAGGAAGAAGAGATCACTTTACACTGACGGGACTCGGACACGGTCTCCATGCTCCTTCCACATTCCTTCCCTACTCTTTTGTTGGATGGTTTGAACAGTGATGTCAGAGAAGTGCTTCCCCCCTCCTCTGGTCCTCAGCCTGGCTCAGGGCCTCCTTATCGGCTCTACATTTGCAGTGGACTTTAAATGTAGCAGATGCACGCATGCATCAACCAAGCACGAATGAGAGCAAAGGAGTAAACTCCAGCTTTAACAGGATACTTTGGAACCTGGACTCTGGTGGGTCAGTTCTCCTTCAGCTCTGCAGCGAAAACACATTCACACATGGTTTCATTTATTTGACAGCTGACAAATTATTATGGATAATTTATTTCATGGATAAATGCTGACGAGGCAGAGTACAAACTTTTTTTATTGTAAGTTATTGATTATAAAAAGTCATTACCTGTGCTTCCTTTGATTCAAATTGTCACGGTTGGCTTTGTAATTAGATTTAGATAATATAGATGATAGATGGATCATGATAGACTGCAGCGCTTCAATGAATTAAATCCTGGCATTACTTTCTAGTTCAGTCAGTAGCGGCCATCAAAATTTCATTTTTTTTTTTAAATTCTATGTTTAGGCGTTTGTTTGTTTTTCCAGTGAACAATCCCAAACTCAGAAATAATCCGATTCCTTTTGTATTGCCTGAATCAGCTGTTTGAGGCATGAAGGTCTCTGTTTGTCAGAGATCTAAACATTACAAAGATGCTAGTCAGCTGTCACAGAGCTCAGAGTGATGTCAGGACTTTTGTCTAAAATTCTAACTTTGCTAATGGACTTCAAATATTTCTTTAATAATGTTTAGAGTTAAAGAGTGTTTATTGAACTGGACAATAATTGTCTACAGCCTTTTTGAGTCATAATTTCAAATGTCATGAGTAGTAAAATTGACCTTTAATGTGCCTTATGAACAGATGGAACTATTTTAACAACTGATGAGGACTTTGTTAGAGTTTAAGCCATTTCTAAATGTTTGGTTTTTTTGTTTTTTGTCATGATTTTTCTTTAAATGCAGTGTTGTTTGAGTGTTATTCCAGAAAATAAACTAAAAAAAAAAAAAAGGGTTTTCGTTACTTTTGATATTTCAGAGGTTTCGATCGTGGAGATGTTTTTCTCGATGTTAAATGTACTCTGTTGTAGGATTAATCCAAACCAGAGGCATAAGTGCTGTGTTTGGTCACAGAAACGTACAGTCACTCATTAGGACCTGTGCACCACCCTAATCTCATCTTCATGGAGCACAGCCCCAGACTATGCAGGCTTACAGAGATGAGACATGGAAACAGACATCTGAGGAGGATGGGACACACTTTGTGCTGTTTGAGAGGCAGTTAGTTCAAAGTCACAATCATCTGTCACACTTCATGTTGTTAAAACATGCACAAAAAACACCATTTTGTCTTTGGCATTCAGAAACCATAGGCCTCTCCTAAAACGTCTTACTCTTAAAAAAGACAATTTTTAAAAAAAAACATGATCCAGATGATGGTTTAAGGCACATCTGCAATGGTTCCAGTTTTCAAACCCGTGAGCACAATCTATCGTTTATATACAGTTTATATTGCATCTCAGCTCAGGTCACCTCATAAGTGTTTCCATTACATTCAAGTTAAAGATGCTTATTGTTCATTCTTATTGAAAACCCCTTGAAATAATACAGTGTTATTATAGATTTCTAAATTTAAATTGTGTCCGTTGCACTGCGCTGTACTCAAACGACACAAGTAAACTCTCTGACTTCCAACCTGAGAGCTGATACCGGACTACACTCAAGAATAAAGTCGTGTTTCAACACATCTGGTGGAAATTATTAATGCACTATTTATTCAGGCATGGGACTATAAGAGTGTACTCGCCACTGATGAGGTGCACTGTGTGTTTAATTTGACATTATGACAGTCATTAGAGCACACGGTATTACACAGCAGCTCAAGCGGGGTAACATCACCCTGTACATTACATAGGATAGCTCAAATGTATGGTTTTAAAAGGTTTTCCCACTGTGGAGCATTCCTCTGAGTGCCACGCCCATGCCGGAGCAGCAGGAGGGCCCTGCTTCTCAGATTTCACCCTGAAACGTTCAGATACGACCTGCTGGGAGGAAGCAGGCTTCAGAGTTGAGCAGAAAGCTGCGCATGTTGACATCCCGCCTCTGGAATGCAGTGCGGAATAAACTGGACTCACCGAACCGCCAGGTAAGAGCTCACCTGGCCGCTATAAGGGCGACCGTGTTAGTGAACGGCCGAGTACGTTTTAGATGGTGTTCTTTTTAGTGATCCCGAAGTGTTAGATGAAGGACCTAAAGGCCTGTACCTATGATGCGGGGGGGGGGTTAAGCTGCTGTGGGGGGGAAAGCCCACCTGGACCTGCGAGACACCAACTACACAAGCTGCAACCGCTGCAGTGCAAAGCAAACCAGGGCTACGTTTGTGTTGCTTGACACCAGTTAACGTGTTGCACGTCTGTGCCAGTTATGTGTACAATAAAACAGTTTTCAGTGTTTAATTATCAGTAATTTAAACATTCAATACATATTTGTTTTATATATATCTACGCAGTTATTAGCGTGTTGGATTGCGTCAAATCAGCTTCCTCTAGCAGCTAATTTATTTACAACTTTAAAGAATTCACTCATTTAACATTTTTGTGAAAAGTATTTAATTACATATAAGTTAAATATAAATTAAGCGTTTATTTTAATTATACGCAACAAGCTACAGTAATATATCAGCTGGTTATTAGAGTGTTGTACTAAGTGGGTCAATCTTTACGCGTCTCTAGCGGCTAACGCGTTATCTTCATGCTGCTTATTTATCATCATTTTTAAGTCAGCAAAAGCATGTTCCGTAGTTTAAATCGCTGACCTGTTGTTTCCAGGTGTATTTACCTCATAGCACTTACTAGCTGTCATAAATCTTCCTACCTAAGGGGAACCATGACACATGACAACCTAACAGGTTAGCTGGAGTTCAACTTATTTCGTGGAGGTGTCATTTTTTTCCAGGTGAGGTCACTCCAAGGGCAATAAAGGCATCCAACAATGAGTGACTGTATAACCTGTATACATGTCAGACCAAGGCCAATATTAGTCTGTATGTAGAACATGAAGCCTTTTAGATTGGATATTTCCTTGTATGTCTTTAACACCAGTACAATCATTTCTTACCTTATTATTAAGTAAAAATGAATCGTGGAGTAAACGTGTGGCTTTGGAACCTTTAAAGAAAAGCGAGTTCAAAGCAAAACTAAAGCACTTCCACAGGCAGTGCATAACATTACTCTCCGTCTGACAGGCACATGGATAAGTGCACAATGTCAAGCACACAGACTTTGTTACATTCAGGCAAGCAGGCACATGTGAAACACGTGAAAACTATACAAAAAGCCCCAATGTAGTTCCATCACATACTTCACACGATGACATCAGGTAAGCATGTTGGAAATGTCTTTTACCCTCATCCTACAGACAGGGCCCTGTGCAGACCCCAGAGGGTCATATATCAAATGTATTTTTTTTTCTTTGTCAGTCAATTAGTTCTTAGTAAAGTAGCACTGGTATAGTCATGCTACACATCAAAAGGAGAGCTCATATTGCTGCGTGGCAACCCCCCAGTCTGAGTGGCAACTAAATTAACTTCGGTTATCTTCAGTCATTTCTGCTTCCTGCACAACTGTAGTAATTGGTTTGTTTGCATCGCCTGCAGTAAGTCAAACCGAGCAGCCCTTTATCACTGATTCATTTCAGAATTTCTAGGCACTGCCAAGGTAAGGAGGCATGGAGGGTTCAGAGGTCTCGACATATCGTCTCTGTTTTCTACGGCTTGGTGCACTGCTACTGGTACACTGGTGTTTAGAGTTCAATATACGTCCCGACCATCACCTGTGGTCATGAGCTCTGAATAGTGACGGAAAAAATGAGATTGTGGATACAAGCAGTTCCCTCTGAATCATGTCTGGGCTCTCCCTCCGAGGTAGGATGAGGAGCTGAGTCATTAGGGAGGGGCTTACAGTACAGCCGCTATGCCTGCACATCCAAAAAAGGCGATTGACGGGAGTTCAGGGATCCTCACCACCTCCTAGGTGAGGAGTTTGGGGCATCTCTAGGAAGCAGATGCAGGACATGATGGAGATTGTGTCTCTGGGTTGGCTGGCTGTGTGTTTATCTGAAGCCTGATTTGTTTCATCATATAAATACAACAGAAATAAGGAAGTGATTCCACATTCAAAAGATAATAAATAAACTTTTAAGTAACATGGATTATACTTTGGATAAAAGATGCAAGTTGTTTTTTTAAAAAAAAGGACAGATTTTTGATTTATAAATTATGCAAATTCATTTTTAATTAATTTAATAAATTAATGATTTTAGATGACATTAACTATATAACTAATCCATGCATGTTAAATATGTCTGTAGGATGAGGGTTTAACTCTCTTCTAGTGGTTGCCTGTTGTGCTTGAGACAGGCAAACAGTGCTAACCATGAGTGTACAGCGCTGTGAACACGTATTTGCCCCCAGCTTTCCATCCCATACATCAGATGTAAAACTAACAGAACATTTCATAAAAGGTACATCATTCCAGCAGTCAAACATGGTGGTGGTAGTGTGATGATCTGGGGATACAGTGTGACAAACGCAAACAAAAAGGAATCAGGAAGTAGGCAAATACTTTTTCACAGCATTGTATGCAAAATGATTGGTAATATAAATGATCAAAGTGAAATCAGCTTCTGTAGGTCTCTGTATGTGCGTTGAGATTTCTCCTTATCTCATCTTTCCAGGTCAGTCTGTATTCACTGAGCCCACACTTTACCGGTTAGCCACGGTGGATAACTCACGTCTGTGATCCCCGGCCACGAGCTGGGAGGTCTGTGAACTCCGGCTGTAGTAACTGTGTCTTTGTTCAGCCTGTGTTTGTTGAACAGTGTTCTTATTCACAAAGAACAAGTGACATTCCTTCTCTTTGTTTTCTAAAGATCATCTTCCTACAGTTTTACAGCGTTTTTCAAAGTTACAAATTCTATTTAGATTTTTTAAGAACCAAAAACGCAGACGCTGAAATTCCAAAATTCTTTGCAGTTTGATCCTGAGCAATATTCTTAAAGGCCACTTTACATATAAAAGACTCATCGAGAGGGCTTTTTAGAACAAGTGATGACTGTGACATGCTGCTGGTCCCCTAGCTGGTTGTAGATGTTCTCTTAGTTTTGGGTTGTGTTGTTTTCTGTTTTCAAATCAAATCAAATCAAAATGAGGACAGATTTAAAACAAACAAACAATTAAAACGTATCAATCTAACATTTGTAATCAAAAATAATTTGGCTACTTTTGATTAAAGCCTTTAAACCTTTTAAATTCTTTGCGATTTACATGATGTCTGAACTTTTTCTTTTCTTTTCTCATGGAAGTGAGATTAGTTTGGCTCTTATAGCTTTGAGCAAGAAATTATTGTTCTCAATGTAATCCCAAGATTCCAAATTATATTCCTTTTTAGAGTGTAAAAAAAAAAACAATACAACTTTTGCTATATGTGAAATAAGTTCAGTCCTGAGTTAGTTGAAGGCGTTTAATGAATGTTGTGTAAAGTGTTAATGGAAGCATGTTTACAGCCTCTTCAAGGGCTGCACGTGTGTTAATATTATAGCCCGGTGTATCATTAGCTGTGCTGAGGTCTGTAATTGGACAAAATCAGGCACATCTGTAGTCTGAGTAAAATTCCCATGGGAAAGCTACCTGATTTTAATAGTTTTTTTTTCATTGTGTTGATATGAAAGGTATTCGAAAGCATAAATATTGTATTTTTTGTTTGATTTGAGTTTTTTTTTGTTTTTTTTTTAACGTGTTCA
>VUQR01024908.1:0-28546 GCA_015108515.1 Hemichromis elongatus | reverse complement strand
CTTTGTTTTTTTTTTTTTTTATTATTATTTTTTGTTTATTTTTTTTTTTTTTTTTTTTTTTTTTTTTTTTTCTCCCTTCTTTTTTTTTTTTTTTTTTTTGTTCAAAATAACAGTGAAGATAATACAGCACTGGATGTTGTACAAAATATGAAGCCCTCTGAATCAAACCCACAAATCCCCTGAATGCCTCTGTGTGTCTTGTCTTCTCTCTACAGATTCTTTTGTCTATAAAGAAACATTGTGTAAGGATGACTGGGTGCCGTGGAATGGACTTTGTTACAAGCTGATGAAGGAGCAGCCAAAGAACTTCAAAGCTGCCCAGGAACAGTGTAAAGCTGAGAGCGGCGTTTTAGCCAGTTTCCATACCATTGATAGCAAAGAGATGATCAGCACTAATTTCCACAGAGGTAAAACTGTCCAAGTTTCTCTTGTGTTATTAATGACCCAAATCCTAACATGTTGTCCTTTTCTCTATTTATGTACAACATTTATTTATTTTTTTGAAGACAGCCATAGAGTTTGCACAGAAGTATCGTGACTTACACCTGACTGTCTTATTTTTGATAAGAATGATTTCCAGGCCTATGCTTTCACTGTTCAAATTTAAACAAAGCCAGGAATTGAAAATGTTTGCATGCCATCATCAGATGGCAAGACTTTAGATGTGTGGATCGGTCTGGCTGGTGTCGGCATGAACCCCACCATCTTCAATTGGACTGATGGGGCACCCATCACCTTCACTTACTGGGCTCCATCACAACCAATCCAGCCCACTTGGAAAACCAGCTGTGTCTCCTACACTGGAGAGGTGTGTGTGCGTGTGCGTGTGCGTGTGTGTGTGTGTGTAACACATATCCACTGTACTCAGGCCTTGTGTGCACGTTTGTGTATGTACTGCCAAGAGTCCTGTTTTGCCTTTGAGTACACTGTCTGTTTTTCCACAGTTTCATGGTTGGAGGATTGAGGATTGCACACAGATGCTGCCCTTCATGTGCCAGAGGAAAGGAGAGGTCGATGAATCGGCAGCACAGGTCGGCTGTAGCTCTAAAGACGTGAGTATTTTACATTTCCTATTAAATGTGTGGTGAGATACTTCTATGCTTCCACACCAGCTACACCAATTAAATTTTATATGTTAGAAGGATGTAGAACCCGTGCATATGTTTGGCGGTGTTATAAAGAGAGCTTACTGTAAGGGTCAGATGATTTTTATGGCACTATGGAGTTATAAAGGAGTTGAGAAGCAGATGTCTAGCTCTACTGGCAGCTGTTGCGAATAGAACCAAATAGATTTGTAAACTGAAAACAAAACTGTAATACTTGATGGTGGGATGGAAAAAACAATCATGTGACTGTTAGCAAGAAATCATGTTGCAAAAAACAGCATGCATGTCATAACTTGAATTACAAAGAAGAGATGTAATTACAGTTTGCAAAATCTGACTGTTTTCAACTGGCCAGGGTTGGAAGAGACATGGAAACTCCTGTTATAAAGTGAATATGACACAAGTGCCCTTCAAAGACCGTTGCAACGTCACCATAAGAAACGGGTAGGAACTTTTCTGGCTGATTGGAAGGGTTTCTGTTATCAGTCCAAAACATGACCTACATTACATTTCTGTGGTTTTGCAGTTAAAGAAACTCACTCATATTTGACTGTTCTTTCCAGGTTTGAGCAGGCCTTTATTAACAGTCTGCTTCAAGAGACGGCAGGCAAGGAAACTCAGTATTTTTGGATAGGGTTGCAGGACACCAAGAGCACCGGGGAGTACCAGTGGGTCGGGGCAAATGGGTCCACGGATGTGGCAACATACACCAACTGGGGCTGGTTTGAACCAGGTACAAAGAGTTAGGGCCAATGGCTAAAGTATCTGTATATAAAATGTTATAGCAGACTACAGTGTTATAACGGACTGTATATAATTCTGTATCTCTGATAGTATTTTTTTTTTTTATAGTGTGGAGGCTCAGAAAAAAAAAATACTATTACATAAAATACCATCAACCATTTAAGACCCACCATGAAATAAAAAGGCTATGAGGTGTGAGCATAAAGTTCAATGAATCTGGCCTTTAAAATCAAAATCCATACCTGGTGTTAATATGGCCATTTCCTTTTTTTTATATATGCTGTATAAGCTATTCTGTGCACCTCAGAATACTCACTAACATACAGTCATAACAAAAAATGATCTAGTCCTTAGCATGCCTTAAAATCAGGAAAATACAAGCCAAGATGTGCAGCAACATGTAAAGCGTTACACTTTTCCATTGTGTATTTAAAAAAATCTAAACCAAGGTGCAGAAGCGGTGTAAAAAACGAAGTCCATGAACTTGTAGAACCACTTTTAGCAACAGTCAATTTAAAGTAATTATTATCTGACTTTGTCAGTCTGTCATGTTGGTGTGGAGGAATTTTGGCCCATTCTTCTTGACAGCATCGCTTCGGGTCATGGAGGTTTGCAGACATTTGTTTCTACACAGCACTCTGAAGGTCCCACCACAGCATTTCAATCAGGTTGAGGTCTGGATTTTACTGGGGCATTGCAACATCTTGAGTCTTTTTGTTTTTCAGTCATTCCTTTGTAGATTTGCCTCTGTGCTTTGGATTGTCCCCCTGCTGTATAATATTATTTTGGGACAAGCTTTAGTTGTTGGACAGTTGGACAGATGTCCTCATATTTGGCTCTAGATACTTTGATATACAGAGGCGTTCACGACTGACTCAATGATTGCTAGCTACCCAATGCCTGTGATTGTAAAATAAGCCCAAATCATGACCCCTCCACCACCGTGCTCACTGTTGGTATGAAGTGTTATGTTGATGTACCATGTTTAGTTTTCACCAAACGTTGAGCTTTGAATTATAGACAGGTATCTTCACTTTGAACTTGTCTGTACACAGTAGATTGTTGGAGTCTTGTGGTCTTTTTCTAATTGTACAGGCATAAACTTTAACATTTAAGTTTGAGAACTAGCAACAGTTGCTGCTCTAACATCATTGCTGATGTCTTTCCCCCTTTACGTTCTGCTAACACACACCTAAATGCTCCAGACCTGCAAACTGAAAAAACTTTTGCTTTTATAGAGGTGCTCATACTGGCTGATGATCAGTTAATCAAGTGCATTTGATTAGTAGCACCTGGCTGCTGCTTACCCTCCTCATTACTATGGAAGTAGTAAGGCTGTATTTTGCTGTTATTTTCTCCACACTGCTTCTGGCTTGATTTTGGTGACTGTAAAGATAAATGATATAAATACCTATTGGGGTGGTAGTGGTAAAATCAAAAGATGCGTTCTTCTTTGTCCCAGAGCTGAACTTTCTTTTACTTTTATCAGTATTTTATATGTTTGTGTGAGAACATACTGTATATAAAATCATATACGTTATAATAGATGTTTAATAAATGAAGACCCAACTTAATGGACTGCTCCACCAAAATATGTTATAACATCAATGAACTGGTTATTGTAACAGACAAAATCTAAACAATAAATGTCACTTTTAGAGATTGAATTGAATTTAGTTTCATTTTCTTTCTAGATCGGCAAGGAGGGTGTGTTGCAATTTCCACTGCAAAGCCTATAGGTAAGTGGGAGGTGAAGAACTGCTCTGCCTTCAAGGCCGGCACCATCTGTAGAAGAGACCTCCGTCCACCTCCTGCCCCAGAACCAGAACCAAACCTTAATGCAACGTGTCCTAAAGGCTGGGTGTCCAAGCCAGACATCAAATACTGCTACAAGGTGTGTGTATGTAGTTATTGTTTTGTTTTGTTTTGGGGGGGGGGGGGTTGGGCAAAAGTGAAAGTGGTTGTAAGTAGGCGTGGCAAAATCACTGATTTTACAGTGCAGTGCTTTTTACAGGACTTCAAGATCACTTCTCCTGAAAGGACGTGACATGTAGCAGTGATACAAAAACCTGTCTTTTTTCAAGAATTCTCATCTTTGGATGAATTAATATCTAGTTCAGAAGCTGCTTCTGATGATTGTCTTGCACAGATAGTCAGTTGAATCTGAATGGAATTTAGTTACAGCTGAACTGACTTTATTCACAATCTAGGCAATTTACACAGTTTTAAATGCTTCTTTCACCATGTCAGGTGTTTCATGAAGAAAGGTTGAGCAGGAAGCGCTCCTGGGAGGAGGCCATGAGGTTCTGTCAGGCTCTAGGAGCCAATCTTCCCAGCTTCACAAACCTGGATGAAATGAGAGCCCTACACATCATTATGAGAGAGACTATCAGGTACACAATCAACACGAGTTGGATTTCCTCTTATACTAGTAGCAGAGGACTACTGTCACGAGAAGTGTGACATCATTTATGGAAGTCACAAGTCAGGCATAGGAGCATGCAATACTATATGAATTATAGTATATATACCAGCAGAAAGAAATGTATTTTGTTTTTGTCAGAGGTTCACTTTCACCAAAACATGCAGTTTCTTCAGCAATTTTTCCACATAACTTTCAATTATAACACTGGAAATGAGCTACATAGAACTAAGGTATCAACTATGTATTAAGGACAAGTCAACTTAAGATCCACAGAACGCTAGAGACTAGAGACTGGTACATAGGAAAAAATGTACTTTCCAATGCCAACCACCTACCCAATGAAAATTTCAATTTCAATCATTTAGTAGTTGTTGGAGGTCACGTGACTGACACTTTACACTCAGTAGTGAGTGTACCGGTTCAGCTGGTAGACTGCTGAAACCAGCAGGATGAAGTCCAATGAGAGCTGGCACACCACCACCAATATTATCCCAATAGATCACTTAGTTTTCAGACTGATGGCTCCCTTGTGGCTCCTTGAGTTAAAGGTAGAGTGGGAGGCAGAGCCTTCACCCTTCACATTGCTGAGGTTTTTCCCAAACACTGTAGGGTCTTTACCCTACAATATAAAGTGTGTGAGCCAGATATTGTAAATTGGCGCTATATACATTTTAATTAACTGAATTGACTTATCTAGTTGGCTAGTTAAACATATGCAGCAAAAATATTATTTCTATTATCTTAAGTTCTATTAGTAGAAACACTGATGCTGAAGTGGTGTAGCATTTATAACAGTTATATTGTTAATGGATTGGTCGTGCCAACGAATCTGTCCCTCCACACTTTGGAATTTTTAAAATGTTTTCCCAGGCAATTTCTAACATGTACAATGTGTGAAACTCATGTCTGATAGTGAGATTGTTGGCAGGAGTCTATGGAACTTTCCTGTATGAACAAATCAATATTCGTTATGGCTTTAACCTTTATACACACTTCAAACAAAATAGGTTTGTGTATAGGAGGTGGTGGGGTGTATACAGGCAGCCTTTTCTTTATCGAACCGGCACATCTAGTCCCTTTAACGAGGAGATGACTTGTAAACATGCTGCTTCGTCTTTGTGGGAGCATACCTAAGAGTTCAAACTTGTCTCTTTGCTCACATAAACATTGAGCGCACTCGGCTCGTGCATTACAATAAACACATACCGTCTCCCGTCTCACATTTCACACATTGCAGTTGAGTCAGCGAGGGGGGGGCGCTTATGTGAAGCATCAAAATGTTATAATTTTTCATTCTACTAATTATATTCTTGCTTGAAAGAAGGCTGGTTAAGTAACACAGTGTGCCCCTCTTCTTGCAGTAATAATCGGTACTTCTGGGTCGGCCTGAACAGGAGAAACCCAGCAGATCGCTCGTGGCAGTGGAGTGACGGCCGGCCCGTGAGTATCCTGGCTCTAAACAGATGTATACCAATATTTGTAAAATCTGGCAGAATGCTTTGTATCACGTTTGTATCCTCTTCACAGGTATCTCTAGATATTTTACACAGAAATTTCGACGAAGATGATGTGTACGATCGGGACTGCACTGCATTCAAGGTGGGCCAGTAAATGGTGACTAAAAAAAGGAAACATGGCTTGCAGAGTTGTGTGCTTTTTCTAATCTGTAGTCTCTATGAAAGCTTTTTTTGTTGGGGGAGTGGGGTTCTCAAACAAGCAGTGAACATGATCTGTGATGTCAGAATTGTGTTGCTGATTTTTGTTCATTATTGGTGATTTTTGTGCAAAATCTGTGTCCTCAGACAATGAAGAACAGCTTGAAACACGTGTTTTACTATCTGCTGCACGACTTGTCTCCCCTACCTTTCGACCCCAGACCCTTTCATTGTGACGCCCAGCTGGAGTGGGTCTGCCAAATACCTCGAGGTGAGCTGATACCTGTGACCAGTGATGTATGGTCGATTGCTCATTAAGCTAATTAACAGGAATTTGGAAGTCCACAAAGTAAATGAGTTGTTTGTACAGTTTTGTATAACACAGCAGTGATGTCTCCGTATAATTTAAGCTCAAATTATATGAATAAACTTTATGGACTTGACCAGAAATCTATTTGAATTCTTTGTTTGATGTTTCAACAGGAGTGACACCGAAAACACCAGAGTGGTACAATCCTGGTAATGCCCTCATCCGTTCAGTGTGAATGCGTCTGTTATTAGGCTAGCTTTTTTTTTTTTTGACTCAACAGTTCTTGTCATTCTGAGGGTGTTGATTTTCAGATCATTCTCTGACTAAATGCAAACACGTGTTGTAACGTTAAAGTTGTTTGTGTTGTTTTTCAGATGGGCATCATGACTCGTCCATCTTTGTGGATGGAGCGGAGTTTTGGTTCGTTAATAAGCCACCGCTCAATTTTCAGGAGGCAAGGCTCTTTTGCAGTTCACAAAACGGTACCCTGGCGGCTCCAACCAGCACCATTGCTGCTGGTAAAATCCAAAAAGAAATGTCTAAAGTAAGTGGCACACTATTAAAAGTGGCAACATGTAATGCTCAAAAGAGCATCATTAGAAACTTGATTAAAGTTTTGATTAAAGCCTATTTTATTTAGAACTATTGGAATGTTTATTTGAGACAAGCCTAACAAAAGCAGCATTCTCATTTCTTTTTGTTGTCCCTTGAGGTCCCATCATAGCATTAATGTTGAGGATGAGGTCCTGACTTTGACTGGGCCGTTGCAACATCTGATTCTTTTCTTTTTCAGCCATTCAAGATTTTTATTTTGCCATTTGCACACAGGTCCATGTACAGTGGATTTCTTGTGCAGAGCTTTCCAAGTTAAAGTCACACTTTAACAATATAACATATATGATATAAGACAACAATATAATACATGAAAAGCAGAAGGATAGAAATAAAATCCAGAGTGGGGTAATCATACTATTTTCTATATACAAGGGAAAAAAAACTGTACAGAAGTTTGCAGTTCACTACCTCTTATTGCACTCATAGAATTGCACATTTTTCAAAGTATTGCACATTTGTTCCACAGATCTGTTTCACAAGTCTGTTGTGAGTGTATTGCACATTGGTCAGTGAATGTGATTCTGTTGCAGATTTGCTGCTGTGCTTCGAAGCACTATCCAATTGTTTGGGCCAAAGTGGGCAAGGCTGTTAGAGTCATGCTGTCACATTTAACTCTAGAATACTTTAGTGTACAAAAGAGGTCATGGTCAACTCACTGACTGCAAGGTGCCCCAGTAATTCACCCCTCCGCCACTGTGCTTGACAGTTGGTGTGTTTATGGTGGTGTGCTGTGTTTGGTTTTTTTTACCAGCTGTGAAATCTGACTATTCTGTCCAAAGATCATTTCTCTAGATGTCTCGTGATTTGTTCAGATGCAGCTTTGCAGTCTTAAACTGTATTTCCATGTTCTGGCAGAGCCTCGCTGCTATTTATCACTCTTAATCCAGTTAAGCAGATATCAGCAAAAAATTTGTGCTGGAAGTTTCCTGGTTCTAGTTCAAGTTATGTCATCCAGTCAAGCTTGAGTAGGCTTTGAATGCACATAAATCGTTTATGTGGAGCGCTAAAGAAGGATCACCTTTGCTGAAATACAATCTTGAAACCACTTTTTTTTGCTCTGTTAAGATTTTTGATAATCATCATTTATAAAATCTAACTAATAATAAATGGGTATCTAACAATAAAGGAGTTTGATCACAAGAGGAATTCTTGCCACCAACTTCAGGTTGTGAAAAGTTGACAGTAAACGGCTAACAATAGGAATGACAAATCTGCAAAGACTAAAATGGCAAAAAAAGAAAACAGACCATTTATGGCGCACAATACTTTGTTAGCTACTTACAGTTAAACAGAAGTATCAGCGCCATACTTAATAAACACAGTATGAAATATACTGTAAGTCACCCCAGATGTTGATACCACCAATTTCAACTGTGTGAAACTTAAACTTGTATGTTTTGTACAGTTATCCCCGAAGCAAAGCTGGTGGATTGATATGAGACAGCCTGGACGTATATTCCCTGTGACGTAAGCCAATAACACACACACACCTTTCTGAACTTTGAACTTGTATAGATGTGGTAAAATGTCATAATGAGATTTACTGTAATTCTGCTTGTCTTAGGTACCTCTCTATGTACGATAACCATTTATTTCCCCTGGGTAGCTGCACCTACATCACTTCTGAAAGTCCCTTTCCCGGTGAGTAAACAAGTTTGTGTGAGGCTGAGAATGATTAAGATTTTAAATTCAATTCGTTGTTTGAACAGAAATAATGAGAGTAACGGAGTAAATGAAAACTTCTACGGTCAGATTTTGCTGAGGAGCAAAGAGCAGTCATATCAAATATTTACCTGCTAAAAGTTCAATAATCATTGTGTTAAAAAAAAATATCACTTTGCTTTTAGTGCAATGAAATGATTGACTTTTTTAAAAATTAAAAACAGTGAAAACATTTTTCAGCCTAATTGCATCATCCACGAGTGACTTCTTGAATATTCTCTCCTTATACAGAGCTGTGAGGCACACTTACAGTCACTACTTCTAACTCTTACACACATTTACTGTCCTATTTAAACTTGCAGACTCTGATCAGTGCACAAGGAGGTTACCATTTGTGTGTGAAAGATTGAACACCACATTAGTGGAGAAAAATCCCCCGGAGCCCAAGCCTGGACTGCCCTGTGGAAAGGAATCTGTCCCCTTCAGAAATAAAGTCTGACACATTTATTACATGATAATTTAATAAGTCCTGTTCTTATAATCTTTTTCATACAAGCCCTGAGTGATTAAAGTTAAAAATAAGGAAGCGATGATATTTTTATATTTCAGGAAATAATTCCCACTGAACAAAGTAAAATCAAATCTACTACTGCAGTTTTAAAGAGAGGATTTTAATGCTATGCTTCATTTAATGCCTCAGTGGTAGAAAGTTGCTTGTAAAATTATATCCGATAACGTGGCTGTTTAGGCAGCAGTTGCATATTTTATATATAGATTAGTGACCTAGTACCTGGGTTGCACTGAAGGCATTTTCTGCTGTAATGATTACGATGCTGGTGTCCTTTTTCAGTGCTACACACTGATGAAGAGTCCAAAAAGTTTAAGCTTTAAGGGTGCCGACGATGAATGCCAGACAGTTAAGGGAACCTTGGTCACCATCTCTGATCAGGTGGAGCAAGGTGAGAACGTTAACATACTTCTCATGACAAGTTTAAATATATTTGTTTGACAGAGCTTTATAGTTTATGATAAGCGTGACAGAAGTCCCCAAGAGTGTAAATGTGCACTCCATGGTGCAAAATATTATAGAATTCATATGTGTATTTCAGATTTCATCACCACCCTCCTCCTGAACACAAAAGACAAGAACAAAACATGGATTGGTATGAAAATCCAGTACGGCGAACCTTCATGGACTGACAAGTCTACAGTGAACTACTTAAATTTTAACCCTCTGCTTCTGGGCATGCACAAGGTTGTAGCTTTTCATGTAAGTTCCCCTTAGCTTCACTTCACTTCTGCATAAACAGGGAACCGGTTAAAGATCAATTGATCCAGCTGATATGTTTGACAGAAGCATGTATTTGTACAGTTATGAACCATGACTGCATTATCATAATACACCCAAAATCTTTAATTATTTTAATGCAAACTTCAGATGAATTAGTTGCTTTCTGTCTTTCTTGATAGCCGTGGGATCTGGAGAGTTTGGATTTGTGCGTGTTCATGCTCCATAACTCAAAGTCCGACATGCTGGGTACCTGGGACTACTCCAGCTGCACAACGATGCTAGATGTGGCTGTTTGCCAACATTATGCAGGTGAATCTCTACTCCCATCACTTTATTATCCAAATTTCATCCAAAACATGAAGGGTTATCCTGAGATTTATTTTTATGAATGATTAACTCATAAACCTTGATGTAAAATCTGATAAAACCCTGATATATGAGCAGCAAACACTGCACTAGGCCTCTTTTTAGAATAGTAGTGTAGGGGTTAACGTTATTAACAGAGACATCCATGGAGCAAAAACACAAAAAAACAGCGTGGACCTTCCTTGCATGTCTTTTCCCATCACTCTCGCCTCTAATTTCCTCTTCTATCTCTACAGCAATCTCTATATTAAAAGACGAAGTGCAAAGCAGATACATGTCTGTGTAACATAGAGTCAGGTCTCTTGCACACCTGTCATGAGATGATAAAAGACACGTATTATTTCTCATTTCAGATAAGCCAGAGGAGCCAAAGATCTCCAAGGAGCCTTTCGTTGTCAATAACCACACTATGCTGCTGCTTGTCAGAAATCTCACCTGGTTTGAGGCTTTAGTGGAGTGCAAAAAAAACAACATGGACCTGGTAAGCGTGGCTGATACCTACATGCAATCCGTCCTCACTGTAAACGTGAGCCGTGCAGAAACACCCATGTGGATTGGCCTCTTTAGCGAAGATGTAAGTGGACTAAAAGGGACTTCTGTTTGAACGCGTCACTTGTACAGTCCTTAAAATGATTTCCCCTCTCTTTTGCACTCAGGACAGGAACCACTACAAATGGAGTGACCAAAGTCACACTGTGTTCAGTCGCTGGTCTTCTGAGGTCACTAGTGGCCAATGTGTTTACCTGGACACCGATGGCTTCTGGAAAGCCACTGATTGCCTGGACGTTCTAGGAGGTGCTATTTGCCACAAACCAAGCAGTAAGTGAGGATATAGAATAGAGACAAAAAGAAATGCTTAAAAAAAAACTGGCGTGCTGGTTTTTTCGTTTTTCTCTCAGAAATTTGGCGGTTGCCAGGAGAACAGTACTTGTCTGACTGCATTGTGCCAAGTGTAAAGCTTGGTGGAGGGGGGTATTATGGTGTGTGTCTTTCAGGAGTTGTGCTCAGCCCCTTAGTTCCAGTGAAAGCAACTCTTAATGCTCCAGAATACCCAAACTCGTTGGACCATTTCATGCTCCAAACTTTGTGGGATCATTTTGGGGATCTCCACTTCCTGTTCCAACATGGCTGCGCACCAGTGCACAAAACAAGGTCCATAAAGACATGGATGAGCGAGTTTGGTGTGGAAGAACTTGACTGGCCTGCACAGTCCTGACCAAAACGTGACAGAACACTTTTGGGGTGAATTGTCAGCATCGGTATCTGAGCTCACAAATTCACTTAGGGAATAATGGTCACAAATTCCCATCAAATGTTCTGGAAAAACCACAAGACATGAAGCTATTATAGCCGCAAAGTGTGGGCTGACAGTATTTTAGGCACTATGAATTAAGGATGGGGTGTCATTTAAATTCGATTGCATGCGAAGGCAAACGAGTGAACACTTTGGCAATATAGTGTAGTTTCTATACATTATTATAACATTTTTTTAATTTCTTTTGCTGCAAAGCATTTTCTTCCTTATTTCTCTAGGATCAATAATTACCCTTTAACATCCTTTACTTCTTAATCTTGTGGTGTCAAAGCTTTTATCCATTTTTCTTTGAAGGCATTGTTATTTGGTCATTTGGGGTTTTTTGTGTTTGTTTTTTTACAGAGCAGAAAATCCCCACACATCAGGATGTTTCAGTGAAGTGCCCCCATAAAAAAAATGGTCCAAACTGGATCCCTTGGAAGAATAATTGCTACTCATTTCAGCTGGTTGGCTCCAGATGGGAGTCGTATAACCAAGGACGTATTGAGAATACCTGCAAAAAGCTTCGTAAGAATTTGACAGTATTAGGCACACACAGTTCTTCAGCATGGCTGAAGTTGCTAATGATGGTGTGTATATATATATATATGTTTCAGATGAAGATGCAGACATCCTGACTATCCGAAATGCACAAGAGAACGAGTTTATAAAGAGCCAGCTGCTGCCCTTTCAGTCATTGGTCCAGTTTGTATGGCTGGGACTGTTCAAAGATAACAACGGTGGGTATGAGTACCTGTGTTTAATAGTAAGTGTTTTATGTTTGGTTGTCTTGTTACCAAAGCTCTTGGAAAAAGACTTTTTTTTCCCTCTAAGACAAATGGGTCAGTCACACCAGGGTAAAGAACACCTTTGTGACTAGGATAATTGGACTGAATTTTTGGGGGGCATTTACTGACTTATTACAAGCAGTTGCAGCAATCAGCTGGTTGCCCACACATTGAGTTTGCCACACTCTCCGTCTCTGAGAGTTCGTTTTTTAACGCAAGTTGATTGCGCAGTCGCCCGATAAGTAGCAACATTTCCAAATAATCATGGCCCAACTTGTTGTAATCAATCTGAGCCAGTCCACGTCAGTGAGAACGACTTATCTACGTGGCTCTTTGCAATAGGGCACCAGGATCAGCCGTTGTATTGAGGTTAAATTCCAATATAAAGGCTTTACTGAGCCTTTTTGCAGTTGCAGTCATTTTGCAGTTAGATTACCATTCTTTATCATGATGATTGTGGAGGAATTTTTGAGTTTCTGTTTCAGATCTGTGAGGTTTTGACTCTGTGTATGTAGACTGCAACAGATTTGCGGATTTAACTGATTTATCGCAGTAAAAGGCCATGTTATCATAAACAGATTGCATGTAATTAATTACCAGTCTGTTGCAGTCTTGACACACCAAAGCTATGTTAAATAGGGACCAAGTCTGCAAGTAGTTGCAGACTTGGTCCCTGATTTTGAAGCGGCAGTTTCAAAGGCAATGAGATTGCATGTTTATTTCACAAGATCACAGTAATTTTCTCTGACCACTGTTTATTGTGACTGAATGATTAGGGAAAACAGAAGGAGAATGTATTCTTTGCTGTGTTTTTTTTTTCTATTTATAAGTAAATTTATTGAAAAACTAACTTGCCAAGCCAGAAAAATCTGATCCTGTAATAGTAGCAGTCTAATGCCCAGTGTTTTACTGACAAGGTTCTATTGTGTTTGTGTACGTGCCAGAGTTACTAATGATTGTCTTTTGCCATAGATAACCAGACAAGGTGGTATGATGGCACAAATGTGCAATATTCCAACTGGGCCAAAGGTCGACCAAATTTAGACAACCCATTCTTAGCCGGTCTCACGACTGATGGCACGTGGTTTCTCGTCACAAGCAAAGAGCTACACCCTGTGTTCAAGCAGAAGACAATTGTGAGCTGCAAACTGGACTATGGTATAGTATACATCTACATTTTAATAGTATTTTCCTGTTTCTGTTCTCATAAAATGCTTGATGCTAAAAAAAAACAACTTTTGTTTTTAATCCTTCTCTCCTAAGAAAACAAGAAAGAATACAACCAGTCAGCCAAGGATTTTCAGCACTATGGTACCTTAACGTATAGGGTTGTTACCCGTAAGTTGAATTGGTCCCAGGCATTAGATGAATGTGATAACCTTGGAGGCCACCTAGCAAGCATCCATGACATTCAGCACAACGCACACCTGAGGCTCATTTCTAAGATGGACGGCTTCCCACTCTGGATTGGCCTGTCAAACTATGCTGTAAGAACAATGAGTAGATCCAAACTCGTCTTATTTTATTACAAATTAATTACATTCTGACATCCATTATGCTTTGTTTCTCTGTGCAGGTCAGTGGCTCAGCCTATGAATGGTCTGATGGAACAAAATTTGACTACAATGCCACGATCTCGGACTCAAATAAGGGCACCGCCCAAGACGCACTGAAGACCAACTGTGTTTATATAAACCCTGCTGGAGAATGGAAAAGGACCAGCTGCGATGCTTTGATCGATGGCGCCATCTGTTACACCACCAATGTTACCTCTTCTTACCAAAGTAAGACACTGACTTCCATAGAGAAGACTGTTACTTCTTTCGTTAAGTAAGAAACAGGGCTTGTCTGTAATCCAACAGTACTGAATGGTTTACAGTGGTTAAAACACTCAGCTTTCAAAATTTTGGCTTTGGGTAAAACATTAAATTGTAAAAGCAGGACATCTACCTGTGATCTAGTTCATTTTGGTTAGCCATTAACCATTGTCTATCTTATTTCTCTGTTATTGTAATCAGGAGCCAAACTGCAAGATGGCCCTGAAACTAATCATTGCCCTCAGGTTGACGGTAAGTCCAAGTGGGTTCAGCACGAGGATCACTGTTACGCCTTTGACATGAGCTTCTACGACTACCAACTCCACAGCATGGAACAGGCCAAGGCGCTCTGCCAGGAGATGGGTGAGTTGTTGTTTACTGTGTAAAGAAACCCAAAAAGTCGGGGGCACTCTAGTTTTCACAAAGTTCACATTGCGGCTTTTCTTTACTCACAGATTCTGATGTACTGACCATTGAAACCAAAGAGGAAAATGATTTTCTGGCCAAGTACATCACTGAACATCCTCTCATCACCAGTCAAGTGTGGCTCGGTATAGAGCTTGATACTCAAGGTAAGAATCACAATTTAAAATAAAAGCTGGGCAGTAATATGACATTAGTTAATTTGTTTTGTCTTGTTTTGTTTTGTTTTTGTCCTCTTAGGTAAGCCTGTATCCTTGCATGATGGCTCCCATCTGGGTTACTCTAACTGGCGATCTGCATCCCTTACTGGGAAGAAGTCCGAGCCCCAGTGTGCCGTCATGGATGCAGGCAGTGGTGGAAACTGGAATCTGGTCCCCTGCAAGACTAGCTACAGCCGTGTTGTTTGCAAAACGAAAGCAAGTGAGTACAACAACAGGTGTAGAGACAAAGCCGAACACTTTGTAGGAATTTGTTTTGCTGCTGACTGAGGGGTGGTGAGAGCATTACTCTGTTATTTGCACGGTAAACACAGAAATTATGGTGACTTTTTCACTTTTTCTTCATTTTATTTTGCTGTAAAATCATTTAAAATGAATAAACTCTATACTTTACACTCTAAAACCTGTAATAACAAAGTGAAAACACATGTTTAGTTTTTTTTCCTAAATTTATTAAATAAGAGACTAGATCAAATCTCTGACTTAGAAACTAATCAGATTCTTTTCTTTAACACTCTCATTTGTTGAACTTGAATTCTTTCCAGAGCTTCATGTATTTCAAGTTTCTGCACTCACTGGGCACTTTTATTAAGTAGAAATTGCTAGTACTGGATTGAAGGTGCTGGGAGCAGTCCTCAGAGATTTTGGTCCATATTAACAAGAAAGCATCACACGGTTGCTGCAGATTTGTTGGCTGAACATTTATCATGCAAATCGCCCATTCGACCAAATTCCCGAGGTACACAGTCAGTATAAAAAGATACAAAAGTGTGCAAGAAAACACAACCCATACGCACACACCATTACACCAGCAGCCTTGATACAAGGCAGGATGGTTCTTTGCATTCATGCCACTCATCCATATTCTCAATTCAGAAATGGAGTCTCACCAGACCAAGCAATATTTTTTTAATCTTCTGTTGTCCAGTTTTAATGAGTCTATGTGAACTGTACCCTCAGTTTCCTGTTCTTAGCTAACAGGAGTGGCACCCAGTGTGGTCCTCTGGTGTTTTTGCCCGTCTCCTTCAAGGTTCAATGTTTTATGTATTCAGATACTCTTCTGAAGCCTTGGTTGTAACCAGTGGTTGTTGCCTTCCTATCAACTTCATAGGAGTCATACCATTCTCCTCTATCATCAAAAGGGCTTCTTCACCCATACCGGTGCTGCACGCTGGATAGTTTCTCTTTTTCAGGACAATCCCTATAAACCCTAGGGTATATTTGTGCAGGAAAATCCCAGAAGAAATCACCTTTCTTCCCCAGTCTGTTGCTCTGTTTGGCCAAGTCTACATGCCAAGCTGTACCTAAGTGTACCTAATAATATCTTAAATGATAACAGTGATAGCATGGGAGGTTTAGCCTTAGTTTGTTTTCATTTGTGAGTAATAACACAGTGCCACTGGAGCCGGGCTGATGGTGTGCTTTGTTCCTCAGAGTCTGCAGGCTACCCGGTGGCAGTGGGCTTCTTCATCGTGACCCTCATCGCTCTCCTTTTAGCCGTCGGCTTCATCATCTACAAGAAAAAAAGAAACCTCATGCCTTCTTCCGTCCGCTACGAGAGAGCCTTAGACGATATGGACACCACCAGTATAATTGGTGCAGACTGAGCCTGCTTCAAGTTTTCAGCCTCAGGAAGTATTAATATGTCTGCCTCAATTAATTTTTTTGCAAGTAATCTTCCTCCCTTTTTTTTTTTTATTATTTATTTATCTTTCTCAAGCCAATTTTTTTTTTCTCTGTAAAATTGTAAATATTGTTTAAGATTTGTGAATATCTGCCAATCAGTTTCTTAATTTGGGTTCAGATCGTGTTTAATAAGAGCAGCACTGCATACCTGATTTTAATGTGTGAGCTTATTCTTCTTGGTCTTTGAAAAAAAATCACTGATAAAAATGGGATTTTCAGATGCTTTACAAACATATGCAAACTGCAGCCTTAACAGCTAAAATTGCACTGATGCATGAGTGACTTCAAACATCCACAAATGTGCTTTATAAAATAATCTAATGTTTGATTTACATGTGGGGGTGTTGGGGGAAATCAATGAATCTATGGTGGGAAATATGAATAGATTTTTAAAATCACAGGTCACCTGAAAATACAGTAACAGCCTGTTTTCTTTCTAGTGTTTATATATCTAGATAGTTTCTTTTTCAGATAACTTTGCCACATGTCGTGTACTTTTGTCTTCAAGCAAAACGGCGAAACTAAAGGTTGTGGATCTTGAATCATTTTTTCGTTGGTTTTTTGTATGCTGACTGCAACTCAACTGAAAAGCTGACTGGATTGACAAACTAAGACTTTGGCCTAAGAGTATGTGTATTTTAGTTGGACTGCACTTTAAAGTAACGTTTTTTTTAATGCAGTCAAACTTTCATGTCTAACAATGGTTTTTATCAGTGTAAGGGTTTTCTTTGAAAGGTACTGTCCTAGCTTAAAATAAGATGCCTTTACCAGTTATAATCATGTGGCTCTGACTTCACTATGTACTTGACTACTGACCAAGAACGCACTTTAATACCTTGTGGAGAAGTAGTTCCCAAATTCAAGCACAATGAGGTTTGGAGAGGGTTGGCTTTTTTTTTTTTTAAACATGTTTGTGATTGAGATTGCACTGCTGTTTCCTGTAAATAAGTGATGTGTGTTTGATACAGAGAATGAACCAAAGACGCTCTGACTCATTTTGAATGTCAAAAGCCCGAGGAACTGCTTCCGTGTGGCTTGTTAACCTCTCTTAATATCAAACTGTAGACCAAATGTTTTTTTTTGCTTTGTTTACTTTCACGTCATTACTACTCAAACTTATCAGCTCAAATCAGGTGCTGTATGCTTCCAATAAAAAGTACTGTTTTCAATGGCTAGTCTTTTTCTGGTATTACCATTGCGGCCAACACCACCATACACACTGTCGTTCCAATTCTCCCATCACTCATAAGTGGCTGTGAATGCATTCATCAGGCAGACTAAACATAAACATGGCCATTGCTACAAAACAAAGATCTCTCCATACCTTGTGAAATACGTCCTCCATATGGAGGACATATGTCACATGTGACAGATACCGATTTGTGCCATTTTCTAAAATAATTATCCGCTCTCCTCAATCATCTTGGAGATATCTTTTTAAAAGCTGTAGCTTGTTCCATCTCCTCCATCAGTTCTTGATTAGTCTGGGACGGTATGGGATACCAATCCCTACATCACAACAACTAATGTTAATACAGCATTGTGGAAAAGTCTTGAATCAGGTGTGGCTGATTTTGATATCACCAATTCAGTATCCAAAATGAATAAAAAATGTGATTTTTAAAAGAAGGTCAATCTCCTCTTTTGTTCTTAATTTATGGTGACAGGAAACGGGCAGAAAAGGAAACTGTTGGGCCAGAACTTTATGTCACAGTGACCTTTAACATGTAATGATGACTTATGGCCAAAAAATGTTAAAAAAATAAATAAATAAAACACTTGGAAAGTCAGAGGGTCCTGCCAATTGTCACTTAATTCTTAAATATGGACGATATGAAAACAGTAATTTAGGATGATCCCATACAAGCAGTGTGTGCAGACTTATGCTGCAATTTACCGCTCACTGTGAAAACAGAAAAGCTTTGCTGTTAGTGACCTTCATCTAAAGGTCTGCCAGGATCCGACTACCCTGCACTTTACCTGCAACACAGCTAAAAACAAACAAACAAACCTCGTGTTTGTTAGTAAAGAGGACTGAACATAAGGCAGTGTGCAATTATTCTTTATTCCCCAAATTAGAAGCATTAAACGAGATGTGTACATACACAAAGCAATTATGATACACCATTGACAAACTGTCTTTTTAAGTCTTTTTCTCCCCTTTTTATATTTTTAAATTGGGAGAAAAAACAAAACAAAACAGAAAAACAATTTATTTTTTATTATTATTATCACCCCCCCACCCCAAACCACTCTCTCACCATCACACCAAGTACACATCGCTTGTTACCACAGTCCCATTCTATTTCTGCCTTTTCATCTCAACATTAAAGCACTTGTGGTATAACAATTTAAAAAAAGAGAAAGGAAAGGAAAAAAACTTGCATTTTAATTATAACTGAATTAAAGTGCACTCTCGGGAAAACAAATATAGTGGTATTAACCTAAATATTTTGTGGACTAATTCATTCCAAGCTTGCATATCTGCAGAAAAATCGAGACTGTGCACTTGGCATCTGTAACCGCCGTTGCATTTCAGATGTCCAAGCCTGTGTGAAACCTGGTGAGCCCCCTGGAAGGAAAAGCCCTGCAACTGCAGATCATCTGACCTACTTATTTTATTTATTTATTTTTTTCCCCAACTTTCCCACATATTTAGTACTCCTCTTCGAGATCGTCATCCAGGTCCGAAAACTCGATAGACGGTCTGTTGTCTCGCACCTCCTCGTCACTTTCCCCATGGGGAACTGCAATCCACAGACATTAAGTCAAATTATGTAGCCACAAAACAAAACTACAGATCACTCCTGCATTTGTCAACACAATGCTGGTAGCGTTAGACAAAAACAACTGGACAAAAGCTTGTTTGCGACAAAAGAGAAGAGCAACATACTTTCAAGATTGTCCATGTGTTCATGAAGAATTCTCACCAGGTTGAATAACTAGGTGAGAAAGGGGAGATGTCTCTTTTCAAGTTTTTCAGTCTGCCACAATTCAACACTTCAACATTTTTCAAATTGTGCAAGTGTTTTTGCTCAACTACACACAATGACTGGGAAAGCTCAATGTGCCGTACAAATTCAAGAAAACATTTGTGAACCCTGTTTACTTTCACTGGTTATCTGGATGGCTATGAAAGACAAACTGAGGAGTGGGTATCATGTAAAAGATAACACCAAGAGTACATTCATTATCAAAAGGTAGAAAAGGACTTAAGGCGACAAAACACCCATTTGTGTGTCTGCTACAAAAGCATAATATGAAACTGTGACCATCTTGTAGTCTTTTGCCTCAACCTAACATCATGGTTATTAATCTCATCCTCAACCTATTAGCCACTAGTTTCAAATGCCATCATAATTACTGTATGAATTAATAAGCTATGGCCATTAATGTGTTTTTTTCAGTTCATAGTGACATCTAATCAGCCTCTCTCATAGTCTGAAGCCGAAGCGGTTCTGTGATGAAATAAACGTTGAACTGGACAAATGCTTATCCTAACTGAAGCACCATGAAGGGAGAGTCTAGTTTTGGGACTGCTTCAGTGAATCAGGGACCAGATGCTTTAAAAATCATTGTGTGAGAGTAGTCTGGATGAATTTGTGTTCGTCTACGATTGTGACTCAGATGATGGCAACATGGTTCCTTTGATTAAATCCTCACAAGTTCACAAACATTTTCTTACAGCTATGCTCTAACATAATTGGAAAATAAATGACTCTTTCAGCATTCAGACTAATAAACACCACAGGTAAATTTGTGTGGTTTCTCACCCCAGCTGTATCGACTGCTCCAAGGACATCAGAGAACCTTTGCTCACAGAAATGCAGCAGGACCACCAGGTAGAGACCGCTACTGATGAATTCGTCATATTCGGACTGTAGAGCATGAAAAACACTTTTAAGGATGTTTTCCCAGCATACTGAAATAGGTAAACCCAAAAAGAGCAGCGTCAAGGCTGCTTGTTTGTGTTTAATCCAACATAGTCCATCTTGGTTCAGATCCAACAGCAGCAAACATAACAGAGGAGTCACATCAACCACTCACTGTGCTTTGTGGGTTGTTTTTTTTAAACTTGGTACAAAGACATGTTTTAAATCCACTCAAAAAAGGGCAGAGAACCCCTTGATTATGTTATTATTAAATTTGCATAATTAATTAAATCAGCCAGAGTGAATGGAAACAGCTTCATTTTTAATTGGAGCGTTTGGGTTTGGAAATTCTGAAATTATTTTCTCCAAGCGAGGTGAAATGACTCACTTGCACGTGCGTCCTGTACAGCTCCTGAATGTCGAAGTTATCAATGTTCAAATGCAGCTTTTCCTTACACAGTTCACACGTTGTGATGCCTTCGAGGTTTGCACCTGAGCAGGAAGAAAACACAAAGAAGGTAATTCATGAGACACAGTATTCGTAAAAGCTGCACCCCTATGAGAAGACTGTGATTACCTGAGCCAATTTTGGAAAGAAGCCACCTCTTGATGCATTCCTGGTGGACATATTGCAGACTGCCCGTACAGCGGCACGGCTGAATCAGAGGGTTAGATGAAGATTCCTCCCCCATCTGGCAGATTCGACACAGATCACCTTCTTCCTCGTCAGAATCCTCAAGCAAGAGTCTAAACAGGAAACAGGATATTCAGATGCACTCGATACAATGTATAACGTCATTAGTGTGGATGCTGATTAAGCACTAATGAACTGCACTTTTGTTTTCAGGTGAAAAATTCTGTATTTTTTAACTCATTCAACATCAGCTCAAAGCATTCAACTATCAGCATTCAAAATGCAGTTTCTTCAGAAAATGCATTTTCTAGTTTTTCCTGTTTTACATAGTGAATTAATTAGCACAGAGCTGCTGATAAACACTTTCAGAAAATAGACGTGTTAAAGGTCTGACACTGATCACTACAAAAATAAGTGAGTTCAGTCAAACAGACAGATCAAAAGCCATTACCTTTCTTTGATCTTGCGCAGCTTCTCTTGATCCCTACTGGAAATGTTCTTCTCTTTCTGGTTGTCGGGCTGGCACTCAGCTACACCCACAGGACCCACAGAAATGGAAATGTTTTCATACACCCTGACTCTACGGCGTGGTGAAATTTCAACTGAGGCATCTTCAAGTTCAGGTAACGTTTCATTCTCGATTGTATAAGTACGCCCAGCACCAAAGGCCTCTAAACCAACTGCTCCTTCCTCTTCTTCATCTTCCTCATCATCCTCTTCATTATCGTCATCACCATCATCCTGTGAGGTTTTAAGCTCAAGATTGTCCCACCTTCTCAGTAAATGCTGAGGCCGTCTGTAACCTTCTTCTGAGGCCACAGTCGACTGCGTACTTTCATCCCTGGCATGCCTTCTGAGGCGAGAGAGGAGAGGAGGACAGCGGCCGCGGAAGGAGGAAGAAAGCCAGGAGGAGCTGCTGCCTCCTCCACTACTGACACCAGGCTCTCTCCACGATGCCATTCGTGGTCGAGGCAGGCCGCCGTGATAGTCACCGCGATTGCTTTCCTGGATAGAGCTGAGATCTGCTCTGTTTTTCCTGAGGCTACCCATGGTTGACCTTCCAGTGTCGGGGTCCACACTAGACATCCTGGTTCCTTCGTCGCTGTCTACAGACTCCCCACCAGTTGATGGGCTGTCATCATCAACTGAACGAACGCTGGAAGATCCGCTTGAAGAGTCCTGGCTGGAGCGACGTGAAAAGAGACGGGACAAAAGGCGGCGTGTAGAGCGACGGCCCTCCGGTTCAGCACCTTCAGGGGTCGGCCTCGGCAGCATGGGCTCTGGTCTGGGCACGGGAGTGGCATACCAGGGGGCGTTGGAGGAATAAGAGGAGGAGTTATGAGAGGATTCGGGCCTTTCCGCTTGTTCCTGAGATGAGTTGAGAGTTGATGAGCCATTCGAAAAACGGGTTGTGGTTCTGTTCCTGAAGTTATGCACCTGAGGAGGAGTCCCGTGAGAAGGGGAGAAGTGGTGGTTCAAGTGGGAGCTTTCTCGAGTGGTAGAGCAAGAGGACGACGATGGACCGTAGGGAGTTTCTTTAGGACGAGCTCCCTGTGCATATGTGGAGGTCACCCTATCTGTGTGATCTGAAACAAGGGTAGAGAAAAGAGTAGTGTGTGTGTAAGACTGATGTTAAGTCAACAGGGTTTTATGTGGTTGAATTATCACAAAAAAAAAAAAAAAAGAGCCTACATAATGAGGAAACCAGCCCGGGAGTCCTAACTCTTCTTTCTCCCAAACCTGAGAGACTGGGCTCATTCTTTGTCTCTTGGTCTCTTCTGGACAATAAAGGCTTGGAAGATGAAGAAGATGATGACGATGACGGCCGTGACAGTAATCGGCATGAGTTCCACGAAGAATCAAAAGAATCATTTGGTTTTTCACCTGTACATTTTAAGAAAGAGCGTATACAAATGATTCAAATCAAATCAAACGCTGTTGAAAAATAGAAATTCATCAATTCTCCTTGAATGCAACGTTCTTTTCATTTCACATTTGTATTTCCTAGTCACTATCATGATACCAGTTTCTTTTTTACTTCATACCCTTTGTGTTACTTTCAGCTGATAATGAGGCAACAGCACCATGAACTGCTATAACGTACCTCTGCCGCTGCTAAGCCCATTACTGGAGTAGGTGGATCCTGTAACTGAGCCGCTGGTCATTCTTGAGTACAATCCTCTGTTTGTGCTTGACAGTTTGGCCCTTTTAGAGTCGCCATCGTCAACAGCGTTCAACATACCCGAGCGCATCCCAAACCTCGCCTCAGACTCAGTCTGGAAATAATGAAGGCAGACATCAGAGAATAAAATACTTCAATAACATCATTCAACAGTCCTCTACCTTGCAGTCTTTTAGAAAATACATTTAACCAGGCTACGTTTTTGTGCCTGCTGTTAGAAAATGGCACAGAACATCATCAATACCAGTTTGCTCCTGCTGCTGAGAGAGGATTCGGCCCACTGGCAATCATACGATCTGCTGGACGTTGTCAGAGAGGGCAACTTCCAGCTACTGGAGCGACTATCAGAGTTACTGTAGTCTCTTGTCGAGCTCAGGAGACGAGAACTCTTTGAAAGGAGACAAAGTAAATAACTTTAGCATTAGTTAGTGTCTGCGCTTTGTTTTGATGACTGGTTTGCAACTTGTGCTCTAGCAGCATAAAAATGCATATATGTACATATATGTGTTGTATGTAAATGATAGTGCCTGATTTAGACTTTGGTGTGAAATCTATGTCAAAATCGTAAACCCATTTTAACGATACACTGCAACCTTCCATGGCATTCAGTCGTTGTGGGCTATGTTGAGCCCATGTGTAGTTACATTTCTCAGGTTAGGTTACGTGGAAGGTTGTGGCATAAGGTTAAAAGGGGTTTCTGGTTACATTGCAAGTTATGATGCAGATTTCCTTCAAAAATATAAATCATGCATAAGAAACTTGAAAAGGAAGAAAAATGCCAGCAGACCTGAATGTGTACAGACTGCCTTTAGTTATCTCATACAGGAAGGACAATGACTCAAGTAGTTTGAAGTGCCAAGCCAAAAAAAGAAAATGAGAATGTATTCATTTACGCTTTAACACCCCTTTTTTTTCCTTTTTTTTTTAAATTAACATCTTTCTTCAGGCTGACAAACGTGTTCGTGTGGTGCAGGTTGGAAGAAAAACTAACGCAGATTTAAGTTAAACATTAAGAAGGTGACTAAAATTAGTGCTTTTCTCACTACATGAGCAACAACATTAACTTACACGAGTTAGTGTTTAGGGTGAAAGCATCCAGCTCAAAGTCTTCTTGAAAAACAAACAAAACAAAACAAAACAAAACAAAACAAAAAACAGCCAGACAAAGCCAATAGTAACACAATCTTTTGCGACGGTCTTTGACGAGCAGCAGGACTGAAATACGCACATCATGTGCCAGGGAATCTAGGCTACCCTATAAAAAGACGTCCAAGTGTCTCCTGTTGCACTACTGATATAGGTAGTTTGGATCATACACCAAAGGGAACCTGTGAGAAAAAGAGCTGACTTGAATGCCATGGAATACACTAGAAAGGCAGCACACTACAGCCCCAGGTAGTAGAGGAGTGAGTAGAGAGGTGCAGCTGCTGTTGTAACCGATCGTTGTATCCAACTTTAAACCAGCAGCTTTCCAACTGAAATTTCACCCAGCTTGGATAAAATGGTGGCATATATCTCACAACCCTAAATAAGCATGAACACACAACCATAAATACACAGATGGGATGAGTCTTATTCTTCCAAATGAATAAATTACATTTATTTATCCTATGTCACAAGTCTCTGTGTAGAGACCACGATTATCAGCAGATAAGTGCTTCATAGGGTAAAAGCTACTCACTCCTTCTGAGGGAAGAAGTGGACCCAAACCACGGGAGTAAAATACAACCCATAACATAACAGAGCTATGAATCACCTCACTTAGGAATCTAGAATTCAGGTTCTTTCTTTAACTTGTCACTTGGCTGTAAATGCTGTGAGCAAAAGGTCTGAAAGGGAGTGTGCATGGTGTAAAATGAAGTGTACGGTTCCTTGCTATTAGCCATTTTTCGCTGTGCCATCAGCCTACCTACCTGTTTGTCAACATCTGCCTTGTAAGGCGATGAAACCCTTGGGAAGCGGTCATTATTCAGTGCCGTCTCCCTACTGTATAGCCTACTGGAGCCCAGCGATGAGGATGGGACCGTTGAATGCGTAGGGCTGGATATGTAGGACGACCTTGAGCTGGGCAGACAAAACGGAAGTCTGCGAGACCTCGAGTCCATCGTGGATTGCCTTGAAAATAAAGCTAAGGGTGGAGAAAAAAAGAAGAAAAATAAAAGAAGATATTGTTGCTGTAATACCGCAAATGTCTTTTCAATGTTAACTTCCTTCTACAAGTGCCTATTATTCCACCAAAAACAAGACAGGGCATGAAGTCCACACCTCTCAGTGCAGACTTTTAAAGGGCTTGCAACTTCAGTCTGTTAAGCAACAATGCTATGCCAGGTGGTGTTGCAGGACCTCTGATTTGTTGATGAAGCACATGTGACAGTGAGTCTGTAAACACTAAAAACTTACCACCCAGCCACTTCCTGGGCTTGGTATCAAAGCCACAGTGACTATCTTAAGGACTATGAACTCTGTTACAGGAACATGACACTACCAAGGAGCAAACTCAGCCCTGCGAGCTTGAGCCTCTAAGCAAACAAGATGCTCTGCAACACTTATAAGACACTCATTTATTATTAAACACCATTACAACAGCAGCACAGTGAACACAGCCAAGTACTCTGTATTATTCTTATATTTTTTTGACGCAACTTTCAGCCCCAGCTGAACCCTAGATGTATCTATTGACCTAAAAACATAGAGTAAAGCCTTCATGGCAAAAACGTGTACAGTATGAGTTACTTCCTGGTATTGATACTTAGATTAGCTACAGCACCTGTGGTCACACACAGCACATCCAGCCAGCTGCCTGTCAGATCAGAAATGAAGGGCAGTAAATAACGCCAGATGACAAAAACATTTAACCCAAAAACACAGCACTGAAACCTGTGCAACGAATTAATCAAAAGAAATCTCACTGAAATGCCCCAAACAAGCCATATAATTCTGAAATCTAAAAGCAGAAACGTTAGAACTTTCTGCAAATTTTGCACAAAAAAGGTGTGCAGGTGCAATCTACTAAAAAGCAGTGCAGTTTAGCTGAATTTTCTCCAATCTGCCTTTAATTCGTTTGCATAAGCAAGGCCCTCGCTTTGTTTATGGCTAACTTATCTGCAGGTTACGTTTTTAGACAAATGGGGAAATAGTATATTGAGGACCTGAAACCCGAAAACACGTCGTCAAAACCTCATTAATCACCACAACCCTACCAAAGAATTTGAATAAACGTGTGGCAGCACCGACTCGTCAGCGGCCTGTGTTTTCGAGATGAGCCACGACTAACCCCGTCTGCTTGACGTCTTGCTTTGTTGAATGTATCAAGGAACGCCCTCCTCGCCACTAAAACCTCAAGTCCATCTAATAGCTAGCCGTCTGTCTGACAGCCGTTTAGCTTTAGCAGGGCGTTAGGTAGCATTCGAACTTTCATAATTTCCGTTAACCTGCACTTGGCGTTTATGCCATTTACGCCGGATGCTCGGAACTCCGCGTCGCTGTTTTTCTTCACCAACTTATTACATTCCGCTGCACTTGCACGACAAACGACGGTAGCAGTTTAACCAACACCGGGGTTAAAAGGGATGCCACTTTTCGTGTTTACATTAGCAGGTTAGCCGTCGCTGGCTATTTACTAGTCTTGTGTATCTCGTTAGCAGTCGTTCAGACGCGGTTACCGAGCAGTTCAGCTGCTGTTTTCCGACGACTCAGCAGACAGCCCCATTAGCTTCAAAGCTAGCTGCTTAGCTCCCACATAACCCCCATTGTTTCACCGAAGTCACTCGCTGCTGCTTCTTCTTCCTTTTTAAAGTTTTAAACCCCAAGTTGCGTCGGATAAATTCCTGTCACATGCCCTCCTCACCTTTAGTTTCAAGCTTGCTTTTAGCACAACAGGATCGATGGCGTCCGCTGCCTGCTGTCGACGCAGACGTTAAGTGACTTTACAGTGACCCGGAGGGAGTGGTCTGACTGAAAGGTTGTTTTTAGGTGGTTGTTGGAGCATCCACCTTCACCCACCCTTTTTGTCCTGCCACCTTTGAGCCAGCTACAATTATGCGCCCTGAGAAGAACACAAGAGCATTTATGACACTAATTAAATCAAACATGGTGCGACTTTATAACGTCAAAAGGATCCAGGCAGAGCCTAACAACACCCCCTTGTGGCCGACAAATCAGTCCTGTTTTTCATGTTTTAGTGCTCAGACTGATGTAACGACTTATTTCACCGAAAGCAGACTGCTTAAAATCTATTTACAGTTCATTTACAAATGAAGATACACATAGAAAAAATATAAATGAATTAATAAATAAATTATTAAAGACAGTACACCATTCTTTATGACATCCATAAAAATCAATTAGTAATGTTAAAATGCTGTTAAAGCACTAATACCGCTTTTAAAAAAAAAGTTATGACTGACGAGCACTTTAGCCTTTAATATTTTATGTTGCTGACTTAACTCATGATTTCTTCTAGTTGTAATTAAGCGTTCATGCATCACTTATATTTCCATCTTAATTTGACATCTGAGACAAGACATGTTCAAGGAAAAATGAACAATATTTCAGATCTCTATATCAAAGAAGTAAAGAAGTGACTTTTAGATCTTTTCAGATTCATCAAAGAAATGACGGAAATGTATGTTTGTTAGTGTACACACATTAGTCCACAGTGACAATGCAAAAAAAGAAAGAAAAAACGTTCAGAGAAGCAATCCTACAAGTTCAAGCTTGTTGAATTGTTTGATTAATTTTCAAATAGGATGGTATCAATACCGACGCTGGTATTGGTATCAGACCGATACTGGCGTGATAGGATCAATACTTTGTTTCATCCTCTAAAAATTAAATATGTGGCCCATATGCACTATGATAAATGTCCCGATAAGCTGGCCCGAGCATCTGTCCGAGCTGGTGTATGCTTACAATGTCACACGGCACTCGACCACAGGATATTCACCCCATTACCTGCTGTTTGGTGTTCACCCACATCTACCAGTTGATGCACTGCTGGGCCGGGAGGAAGTGAATGATGAAAAACTGGACTGGTTAGCAGTACACCAGGAGCGTCTCCAGGATGCACATGCTAGAGCCAGGGAATTTGCGGAACAGAAGGCTGCAGAGAGAGTGGTTCAGCAGCAGGGAAAGGTATACTGTCCACCTGTTGACATCGGACAGTCCGTGTACCTCCGCTACCGACCACCAGGAAGGAATAAAATTCAAGATGCCTGGGCAGCCCCTGTGTATAAGGTGGTTGATGTCCAAGGGACAACATACACAGTAGTGCCCCTTAAAGGAGGGCCGGTGAAACGAGTGCACAGATCTAACTTAAGACCATGTGTGAGATCTTTACCTGCACTCAAGCCAAAGCTACATGACCAAGAAGTCGGTTCTGCAGATGAACACCAAGAGTCTGACACTGACTCTGAGCACCCAGAGTTTGTCTTGATGGAAGAGGTCCAGTACCCAGTGG
>VUQR01024907.1:0-10244 GCA_015108515.1 Hemichromis elongatus | reverse complement strand
TTCAACGAATGCCTCTTTTACCATCTCTCCGTCTTGGAAGGACTTCTTGTTATTGACGATGATGTGACTCACCCGGAACGATGCTTCGGTGGCGGCTTTCGCTTTTGAAGTTTGTTGCGTGAAAAATGACTGCTGTCCGGACAACTGGGATTTCAGTTCCTTCACTTTTCTCTTTCTCAGCTCGCTTTTCGGCGGGAAGTCGGTGTCGTATTTTCCATGAACAGTCCGAAAATGCCGCTCCACATTTCCCTTCTTTGGTATTGCTATGGTAGACTGGCAGATGAGGCAAACGCACTTGGAAAATGTCATCGTGAAAAAAAAGTCCTCCTCCCATTCCGTATGAAAGTTATACGTTTTTTTCTTCTTACTTGGTCCAGCTACCTCACTCATTTTTATACCCTTTCATAGGTTTGAGAGAAAAAACCAAAGGCTGAAAACTGGCCGTAACTCGCTGACAAGCTTGCTAGTTAGTTAGCACTTAGAGCAGTTGTTTGCTCATGCGCAGTGACCTAAGTGTCAGACAAAATTCAGATGTCATCTGACTGGCTGCCCTGTATATCAATTAAAAGACGGGATGGATGATAGGTTGACGTCAATTTTTTTAATGTCACGCGATCTACCAATAATACCTTTGCGATCGACTGGTAGATCGCGATCGACGTATTGAGCACCCCTGGTCTAGATCCTTCCATCCATTCATCTCTTTATCATCAGCTGCACAACGAGAAACGGGGGTCCCTTGACCATTCACTGTTAAGTGGCATACAATGGATGGACCTTTCATCTTTTATTATTACTATTACTAGCTTTCTTTTATTATTTGTGGCTTTCAACATTTAAAAGAGTGCCCTAAAAAATGTAGCAAATCTCTAAAAAAATTTTAAAAAGCGCAGGGAAAATATATCCAAAAAGTCATATTATATCCATCCATGTTAACACGATTAACTTTGATACCATTATGTCCTGCTGATGAAGCCTACAATACTTTCTCTTCATGCTGGAAGTGAAGAAATGAACTTCCTCTCTCTTTCTGTCTCCTGTTGTTTGGACAGAGTTACACTTATGCAACTTTGATATTTGTTTCAGTTATGTCTCGTAAGAAAAAAAAAAAAGGAAACAAAACATTATCTCAGAAAAAAAAAAATTACACATCTACACAAAATCTATTTTCCCTCCTTTTTGGATCCTTCTTTCTAAGAGTATAGTCCTCCCACCCCGTGCTAGTGGGACCCAGCTGATATGAGTCTCAAACACTTGACCTTAACATAAAACCTTTACACACTCAGACAGGGAGTGAAGTGCTTTGCTTTACCAAAGGTCACTCCCACAGATTTCTCCCACTCTGCTGCAGAGCTTGGCAGCAAGGAGGAAAAGGGTGAAACCAGCAGGCTGCCGTTTTATGACCTCAGGCTGAATACATTCCTGTACAAATATAGCCTTGATCTGTCTTTACACTACAGTTTTAGGCTTTTAAATGCACCCTCTCAAGCTTTAAACTGACACTGGGTATTTCCGCCTTAGCTCTCAGTTTAGTGAACCAACAAGACTCTGGTTTTTTAAGCATGACAAAATACCCATACACAAGACTTTCAGACACATGTGCAGGGATTTTGGCTACATTTGGATGTGAAATGATGACTCAAAGAGAAAGTTAGACGCAGTAGAAAGTCTTACTTTTTTTCTCTTTCAGTGCACCACTACTCTCTGTCACATGCTGCTGCTCTCTCTGTCTCACTGCTGTGTGCGAGCAGAAAGAGAAAATGCAGCAGGAAAGCAAGACTTCATTTTAAAGCTGTTCTGTTCACAGATTTTCATGAAGATACTTTTTTAATGGAAAAAAAGACACTTACGATGCACTAAAAATCTAGTAAATATAGTGGCAGTTGCTAAGTTGGCAACAATTAGGTAAACTTAAGTGTAAAAAAAACAAATAACCAAACAGTTTAACATTTGTATACCCTTAAGGTTTATAACACCCCATGTTTTAAAACAATGCATGCTATTAAAAAACAAATCATATGTTTGAAAAAGTCTGATTAAAAACTAATTAATAGGCTAATGTCAAGATTATGACATTAGCCTATTAATTAGTGCTGGGATAGTTGTTTTGTTTCTCATATTATGGCAGTGTGCTTTCACCCCCCCAAAAGCATAGTGCAGCTCAAGCCAAACTAAGCCAGACTAAAAGAGAACCTTTGGGCAACAAGATTTATCTAGAGTAAGTAAAACTCCCAAGGTTTTCAAAGGTGAACCTGTGAAAGGATTATTAATGGTTGCCTGCAGCTCTCTTTGCCTACAGATCACTAGGTATGAGATCAGGGTCTGTCACCTGGTAGGCATTCGGCAGCACATGACAGTTGGGTGTCACGCTAATTCAGACTTGCCTGAGGCTAATGTGCAAGTCTCTTGAGGAACACAAGTCAGCTGCCATCTTGGTGACTCCCACGCTGGAGGTGGCTGCAACCTGTCAGGGAACAGTGGCTCCCCTTGGAAGACAAGCTTTAAAAAAATGTCAGAAGAGTTTATAATTTGAATAAAATTTAAAGTTCAAGAATTCAATAAATCCTAAGTTAATAACTAGTTGTGATAAGTAATCAAGATTTACAATATAATTATTGATCAAAAATAGCCCTGAACACAGCTCGCAGGTTCTTCTCCTCATCATGTTCTCTGCAAGTACTGGTAATTGAATTTAAATTAAATTGCATTTTATTTATATAGCACCATGTGTAGGAATGTGTTTGGCTAGTCAACAAATATTCAAATTGTTAACATAACGGATACCCAATGCCAGTAAATTGTTACGTCTAAATGGTATGCAGCCAAATGCCACTAGATGGAGCTGCAGTCCCGACATAGTTATTAAAAAGTGTCAAAAACATTAAACTTTTTTTTGTTAAGTGTATTCCTGTACATTATTTTGAAGGTGAAAGAATTAGATCGCAGACGTAAGTGTCAAAATAAGATACCATCTCTCAGCTAGCCTGGGAATACCTCTGTGTTCCCCTGAATGAGCTAAAGGAGGTGGCTGGGAGAGTTTAACAGTACCAAACAGTTGAGCAGAATTTAAGTTATGATTAATTAAAGAATCCCATTAATTGTTTTAAATGCCTTTGTTTAGACTGTTTTTGACATCGTCCCTTAAACAGTCCTCAAATGGAACTTGATATGTTTTTTACTTTTACAATGATGGTGCTTTATATTGTATGATAAAGACCTTACAGTAACACAGAGTAAACCCCAAAAATCAGATGATTCCATAAAAGCAAGCACTTTGCGACAGTGGGAAAGAAAAACTCACTTTCAGCAGGAAGAACCCTATGGCAGAACCAGGGTCAGGAAGCGGCAGGCATCTGCTGCTGCAAAAGATATGATACATTGTGACACATGTTCATTGTGCTTGAACTATAGAACCTAATTCTGAAAATTTGAAGCATATAAACAGAATGACTAGGAAACAGGCCTGTTCTCACTAAGTTCATAACAAGCTTTATGATATTAGATTCCATGTAAATGTGTTCTTTGTTTCTGCCAGTGAGCCTCATGGGCTTAGGTGTTAACGACATTAAGAGAGCTGAATATTGACACAGCGCCTTTCCTGGCGTCTCAAATTCATTTATACTCTGGTCTGTTGGCCTTTGAGATTCTGCTGTTTCTGATCTCCAGCGTTTATAATCTGTGTGACCTCAAATGTGACTGAGTCAGTCACTCCTTGTCTGTCTTTGATTCAGTCAGGCACACACTATGCGCCTCTTTCATCTCTCTTCCCATCGTTTGCTTGTTTTTTTCCTTCCAGCCATAGCAGTATGATGAGATGAGGACACTCAGTGTCGCTGTTTACAAAAATGACTGCCAACCTGACATTCAACTGTCCATCAGCTGCCTACATGAATTCATATTACCCACTGTGTCTTCCTGCCTGTCATTTTCTCTCTCCATCTCCAACATAACATTGCTTTCTTCCCCACTATTTCAACTCCTCATTCGTTCCTTATTTCCATTCTTTCCTCAAATCACTCCTCCTCAATCTTCCACAGCTAGCCAAGGTGTCAGCTTTAACCTTTCCTCCTTTTCTGGCTATTTTTTTGTTTCCCTTTAGCCCTTTACTTCTTACCTCTCCCCTTTGCATTTGTTCATCTCACTTTCCTTTTTAGAGTAAACGCAGCGGTCTTCTCAGATCTTGCAATGTATTAGTTTGAACTGGAAACAGCTCTTTCTCCCTCACTTGGGTTTCCTCCCACTACCCTATCGCATTTATCTTCATCCCCTCACTCTTCACATCTTCCCTGTGTGCTTTTCTGTGTCTTCTTCTGCCTGTTTAATGTTGTTCCATCTCCTCTGTATCATTTATCTTCCTCCATTTCTCCTACTTTGAAAAACTTGCCTTGCCCTGTAGTTATTTGAGATTAATGTACCTGTCCATATGTCAGGATTTTCTACTAGGCTTGAGGAAGTGTATATATTCTAGGAAACTAGAAAATCTGTCCCAGGCAATCAAAATGTTATCTCAATCTGCTATTCGCCCATTCTTATTTCACTTCCCTGGCAGTTTAATGTATCTTTAAATTGATGTATTATGATTGCAGTGCACCAAAAGAGTTGATGCTGTCAAATTGTAGTTGTTTTTTTTTTCCCCCTTTTTTTGTCGTTGTTCAGATTTGCTCCCTTTCTGTGAGCTGCTCTGCAGAGTTGAAAGACCTTGCCTGTGGGGTCCACATCCAGATTGGTGGAAAAGGCCTCTTCTGATTTTTTTTTTCGTTTTTTTAATCGACAGAAACCTTGCTGATCTCACAGTTACCCTCTCTTCCCCCACTGGGTAGATGAAGACCTTTATCCCTCTATTTATCTCTCTGTGACACAGCAAGACTCTGTATTTTCCTGCTTTGCTCTTCATCCACCTGTCATTTATTTTCCTCATATATTTTCTCACCTTTAACCTGCCAAAACCGTTTATCCTGTACACCCTTATTCCTCCCGGGACCCCCCAAAAATCTAAATGTCACTGCAAAGACTCGTCCTGTGCTTGCCCATTCAAAACACATAATTTACACAGATTATGCTTTTTAGGTTTTTGCTTTATTTGCATATAAAGGTTTGCAAAGTCCACCCAAAAAAGGATTTAATGTGTCCCACAATAAAACCCTAGCTGCATGAAATGCCTCATTTGTAGTCGAGGCTTTTCTTCCCTGAGTTCTATACCTCACTGTATAACACACTGCCAAACAGCTAGCTGTCAAACAAAAACTTACTTCAAATGAAACCAAGTATTATTTCTTGTTCTAAACTCTAAAGTATCTCAACTGTGTCTCAGTGAACCATGCCAAATCCTCCAACTGTTACAAGATTAAATATGTGTTGATGCACTTCCAGGATTTGAGAAAATAAGGAGCGTACAATAGGTGCATACCTGTCTGTTTAGTTTCTCTGCAAAGCAAAGCTAATATGGCTAACAGGACCATCTTTTCTTTGTTGTGCTGTCACTTGTGCGAGAGCCAAAGTCGCCATTAACAGCTGTTGCTAGAGTATACAAGGGTCGTACTAATAGATGATGACATGATTGGACCAACCCTAATGTGTACATGTAATATGATCATTGAAGGAAACAGGCATAATGTTAACATATCCTGTTTCTTCTAAGTTGGTTAATGTTAGCATTAGCTCTGATTACATGCTGCCAGTTCGGACCTATTATAAAAATTTTAATGCTAATTGATGTCAGTGCATAAAATTATTAGTGTACGTGTATTTTAGTGACTTATAGTGAGTCTCTCCTTATTGTGGGTTTACATGCTAAGCCTGTTTCAGAAGGGTATCACTGAGCTCCGGTGTTTTTTGCTCGTAGCTACACTGGGTTTTTTAAGAGCAGAACCTTAAAGAGAGTGGAGCTGAAATGGAGCATGAAAGTAGGTGATCTGGCAATGTGCATGATTAGAGAACCCTCTAAAACATAAATTAGCATAGTAAACACTTCAAAAACAAGGAATCCAGGAAACACATTAAATAGTAATTATTGTGATTAGTATAAAATGTCCTGTCTGGAAAAAACTGCAGTGTATTCATTGACTCAGTGTGTGTCTCTCTCCAGGGTAATGCTTTCTTAAGAAGAAGCTAGTTAAGAAATGGGTATTTTGTATTTTATTGTATTTATTTTTATTGTGGAAGCCTTAAGCTACTTTTTTTCCTACCTGAAAACCACCTATCATGAAAATCTATGGACAGCATTGCTCCAAGGAATTCAATATCTTTATTCTCTCTGTTCAACAAGTAGGAAAACGGCAAACAGCAGCATCTAAAATGAGGCTGCACACTTAATTCTAACTTTAACTTTGAGTGACCATTTTATATGTATTTATATGTAACTAGAGTGGAAATTTGCAGAACAAAACTTTATCTTATTTAATACTAGGGCTGCCACGATTAGTCGAGTAGTCATGATTATGTCGACTATCAAAATCGACGACGATTAATTTAATCGTCGACGCATCGTTTGAAGCTTTGCAAGATCCTGAAAGATGCAGGAATAAGTTCTAGGATTTAAGAGTTTAATAACCCACTGAAACAGAAGATGGCAGCAATGCATTTACAGGATGCCAGCTGCTGTTAAACACCAAAGAAGAAGAAGGAGTTTCTAGTATAGTAGCTGTGTCCAAATCCAGGGACTGGGTTTGAGGCCGCCTAGGCTGATAACATCACAGCCACAAAGGATGTCCGAATTCGAAGACTCCCGCAAATGCGGCCAACAAATGCGTCCTCCTTTTCCCCAGATTTGAAGGATGAGTCGGGTGTATCCTTCAAGGCCCAACCTATCTCAGAATTCATAGCGCGACCCAGCCAATTCCAGTTTCCAACAATGGCAGCACCTACTTAGTTTTAATATATAATATACTATGCTCATAAACTCTTTCTGAGTCACAAAATAAACTGTTAAGATATTTTCAGAGAATGTAGATGTAGATGTGTAAACTTTAAATCTGCTCGATTTATTATTATTAATAACAATAATAATAATATTTGCAAAAGTGCTACAACATTTTCGGAGACGTCTGTTACCCACTAGCTCGACAGCTAGCTGGGAGTTCAAGGCTCAATAGAGCTGGGGAGAACACCGAACTCCCGGCACATTGTTTTATTATTATGTATTATTGAAAGTTTAATAAACTATCATTTTGTCTTTATTTTTAGTTAGTACATGCCTGAAACACTTCAAGCTGTAAGCTAATATTAGTTATATAAGAGCAGAGGCATGCTGGTGCAATAAGCTGCATGTTTTACATTCAATGGATGCATGATTTGATTAGTCGACTAATTGCAAAAATAATCAATGACTAGTCCACTATCAAAATAATCGTTTTGGCAGCCCTCTTCAATAAATAGGCTGTGTGTAAAAGATGGACATAGATGGTTTGATTGAGCTGATCTGTTATTAAACCTTGACTTGAGTGAGAATTCATCGCAGGCTGTCAATCACAAGCTGGGCCCACCCTAAGCACATCCTCTTTTATCCCCTTTTTGACTCTAATTACAGCAGTTATTTATAAAACTATTATTGTGTTATATTAAACAAAATGTGAACCTAGCTAATGAGACCATAATGCTATTGAGGTTAAGACGTTAGGCAAACATTCAAGCACATTCCATCATGTCAGCTGAATATTTGATTCGTTTTAAATGTGTAGAAACTAAGTTTTGTGGCATTTTGCTAAAAGAAACAAAAACTTTTAATTTTTCCTGGTACATGCTCTTTAATTTCACTCGTAGTTTGAATATTTTGTATGAATGTACAAATGTTTTCTTATATTTGTCTATGTACGCAATGATAGGTACACTTCATTTTGATTTCAAGTTTTGTCATTTTGGAGAGCACAGTGGTGCAGTGGTTAGCACTGTTGCCTCACAGACAGAAGGTACTGGGTTTTGGGGTAGGGCCTTTCCTTTCCTGCATGGGTTCTCTCTGGCTTTGTCCCACAGTCCAAAGACATGCATTTTAGGTTAACTGGTGATTATTATAATCTTGATGCATACTCAATCATCCAGGTAAGGGAATCCCAGAATTCTGAATTCTGCTGATTCTGTTCATTTGGCCATTAAGTTTTCAACGTCCATAGTAGTGACTTGAACATCTGAATTCAAAAATTTGGATGGTTGAGTAGATACTTTTGGCAAAATATTGTATTCATTATAGTTTTTCAACAATTTTCGACTGGGGAAACACCCAAGTGTCTACTTAATTTTTTTTCCTTCTGAAGGAAAACTATTTAACCTCGGCACTGCTTTTTTCATAATTGCTGACTTTTTAAATATGTTGCCAGGCTAGCTTTGTACTTTACTTCTCTGTTGTCGATAGTTGGAAGCAATTCCAGCAGTTGAAATTAACCATGAGGCAATAAAGTAAGGCTAGAATGTAATACCTGGGAATTTTGCTCTGTCACACTTTCAGATTCTTAGTAGTTAAGGTGTTGATTCCATCGGAAAAGTCGTTTTATGCCATTGTTGGCACAGTGAGTCTAAGACAATAAGGTGCAGATTTTCTATTCAAAGAGGAAAGTGAAGCACTCGAGTTGTGGGAAACATCAAGGAGCTATGTGAAGTTGTGCTGTAGTTGGTCCAGAGGTCAGACATTTCTTTGTGCGGCTGTTCTGATAGAAAAGAGACAGCAGTGCTGTTGTTTTGATCTGCTTTAACCTCTCTCTTACTATCATATTACTCCAAATTGCTTATCCGAAAACAATTTTCCCTTACTCACCAAATGCATTTTTTCTGTCTCTTATTTCCCTTCCTTCCTGTCCCTCTCCAGTTCAAAAAGTGCTGCTTTGTCACACATCAGCTGCACTTCCTCTTCATATTTACTTTGTAGCACTTTACAGTGGCAATGGGAGTAGTGTCATCATCATTGAGATGAATACAGGCACAGGCATCAGCAGATTTATCACAGTTTTCTCCAGGCACATTTAAGCATTAGTAGGAGAGAAGGAGGATCAGGGTGATGAAAGCATGACTAGTGGGCTGTAGTGCTGTGTGGAAGAGGTCATTATGATACTTTGTGTTCATCTTTCTGAAAAGTCTTTATTTGTCCACCATGCGGAGCTTTGAACACTCTTTGTCCTCCCTGCTCTCCTCTAAAAGCTGAAAAGCACTACTGTTAACCTGTGCTCTCATAGCAATTAAACAACTCCCTAAACTCAGAATTCATAATTAAGCAAATCACTTGTCTGATTGAGTAATTAAAATGGGCTGTGTTGTTCCCATCCCCCAGAAGAATTCAAAAAGCAGTTTGAATTAACTAGCGTGGGCTTCTGCAATCAAATAAACATATTCACTGCATTAGACTGTATAATGCTGAGTGAATTTCTATGTCACATAGTTCAGTGCAATATGTAAATATCACCTTTGCAAAGCTTTTAATGGTCAGTTTGTTTTGAGAGCTGTTCAGGCGCTGGAGTGAGTGCATACTTGATTGCTCTACTTTGTTTGATGAAGTAATAGAAACAAATGCCTCTTGAGATATCATATACTATTTGTATTTCATATCATTTATATTTTTTGGTACTAATGTAATGAAGTATAATGCAAAGTAATCACTTTACTCTAAGAGGCAATAACAAGTACTTAGTGGAGGTACAATCGTACTTATAGGTTGTTGTACATGTGCAAACATGACCAAATTGTTTTGACAATATCAGATTAGTTATTACATACTGTGTAGCAATTTCTATCAATCTTATGATACTTTTAAGTGTCAAGATAGGAAAAAGTGCATTTTGTAGGAGCATACATGAATTAACCCAACTGTCCACCTTGAAACAATGGAAGCTAATGCGTTTAAATGAATGCATTGATGCCAGGCTATTACCATTTCCCTCCTGTCCTAATTAATTGCACTGTGAAAATTTCCCCTCAAACTCTTGTGTCGGGCTTGACAGTTTGTTTGATGTGTGTGACTTTCCCTTGTTCTCTGTTGGATCCCGTCCGTTGCCATGCACCATGACTCCTGGGCAGAGTGAGAGCTACCCCCCACGCACACACACACGCACATTCCTGGCCTTCCCTGTGCTACTAATTACCTTGTTTCCCATCTGGACTATCTGGCACTAGTGGTGCTCTTTCTCTTCTTTATCCATCTCCTAATTTTCTTTTCTTCACCTTTTCAGCTGCTTGCCTGATCAGTATGAAAATTGTTTTCTATGACCAATGTAATCCAGCTTTAGAAATTCATCTGAGGGCAGTTTTCATTTGTTATAATTATT
>VUQR01024906.1:31223-43077 GCA_015108515.1 Hemichromis elongatus | reverse complement strand
CTCCGAAGGGTGGCTGGCCTCTCCCTTAGAGATAGGTTGAGAAGTTCAGCCATCTGGGAGGGGCTCAGAGTAGAGCCGCTGCTCCTCCACATCGAAAGGAGCCAGTTGAGGTGGTTCGGGCATCTGACAAGGATGCCTCCAGGGCGCCTCCTGGGTGAGGTGTTCCGGGCATGTTCCACCGGGAGGAGGCCCTGGGGCAGACCCGGGACAAGCTGGAGAGGTTATATCTCTCGGCTGGCCTGGGAACGCCTTGGTGTTCCCCCTGACAGGCTGGAGGAGGTGGCTGGGGAGAGGGAGGTCTGGGCTTCTCTGCTTGGGCTGTTGCCCCCCGTGACCCAGCCCCGGATAAGGCGGAAGAAGATGGATGGCATCTCTTCATTTATAACCCCTGTAAATAATGTTATATTTAGCTCACGAGCAGGTGTTTCGTTATTGTGCTGTGTTGGGTTAGTAGACCAAAAATAAAACCCGGTTTATTCTATATCTTGGAAACTGTCATGGAAAAATAACATGGAAAAGAAGCAGGGCCTTTTCTTTGTTTTCTCCATCTTTTCCTGCACTCAACATAGAAGCATCATGGATACAGCAACGTTTGCTAGATGACTTAATTTGTAATGGCGCCAAAGCTGAGTTCTTGATTTATGAACAGTCAGGGATCTACAAGAGGCTATTAAATATAGGAAACGAGGAGGAGTGAGGCGTATGAATGTAAATTAAAATCCAGGATTTTCCTAGGCAGTGCTGAGAACCTGGGCAAAGATGGTTTTAGTATGAGAAGTATTTGAAGTTTATACCATACATGGATAATTACAAAGTCATTTTTTTTGTATAAATTATAGTGTGACCATCTTGCAGTACAAAGTGTATTGATGGTGACAGCATAAATTAAGACAATCATTCATGCAGCACCCGGCATGTAAACGTCTTCTGCGTGTGTACACTGATTACATAAGTGTGTGAGTCAAAGTGAATGAAAGGCAGGCTTATGCTGGTGGGGAACTGTGTGTGTTTATGAAATACATCCGAGCTCAACCTGAGTTTGTTGATTCAACTCCACGAGTTTGGACAGAGACATTTCACAGAGCATAATTCTGCTTTGCAAAGCCACCAAAACTCAGCGAGGCATACTTTCAGAGCCCCGAAAGTTCCACAACGTCAAACGCGCTGATCCAGGCATTTCCATCTCAACAATAGTTGTAGTAATTTAAATGATCTGACAGGTACATCCTCTCTCTTGACAGACGCAAGTTATTACAAAGAGTTTGTGATTCACATATGGGCTGAGCTGAGACTATACCAAGTACAGAAACCCAATCCTTTTCAGTCACTTATTCCCTTGGATATATACTTTTAGCCCCAATTCAAATCTGGTGCTTGGAAGGGGACATACGATAAAACAGATGCTTAAACAAACAGCTGCTTCTTGGTTTTCACCAGCTGTTTAATAAAAATGCCATAATGGCCTAAACAGTCACACGCCCTACTGCATTTTTCAGTTTGAAATTTGGTTTAGAATGCATATAGTAATGAGAAACTTTTTTTTTCTACTAACACCACTATAATCCAATTTTTCTGTTACCCCTTACTACAAGATTTCATAGAGCTCAGAGGTAAAATTGAAAACAAGCATCAAATTTAATCTGTCTGTTAGATGCTTTGCTGTGATATCGGTTTGAGCAGCTACAGTGTAGAGGTGGCAGTGTTGGCCCTCATCTCATCAGCGTCAGATATACCACCTTTTTATGAACAGAACAGTGGATGCCACAAAACTAGGACACACCAGTGCATCTGCAACCACAGTTGGCAGTCAATCTATGCTATATTGCATATCCAAGGCCACAGGGGTATAAAATCGAACACCTTGGTGTTCAGACTGCTTTTACAAATGTTTGTGAAAGAACGAGTCACTCTCAGGAGCTCAGTGAATACCAGTGTGATATGTTGTAAACAAATCCAGTTGTGAAAAAAAATCGAAGCGATTGGGAATGACAGCAATTTAGCCATGAAGTTGTAGGCCACGTAAAATCACAGAAGGTGTCAGCTGATGCTGTGGCGCAGTGTGTGCAGAAGTTGTTAACTTTCTGCAGAGTGTGTCGATATAGACTTCCAAACTATGTGGCCTTCAGATTGGCTCAAGACCGGCATGTAGAGAGTTTTGTACAACGGGGTTTCAGTGGCTGAGCAGTCTTATATTACCAAGTGCAATGCAAAGTGTTGGATGCAGTGATGTAAAGCATGCAACCATTGACTCTAGAGCAGTTGATGTGTGCTCAAACCATTTTTCTCTGTGTGACAATGCAATGGAGGAGTCTGGTTTGCTGGTTGCCAGGAGAACCGTACTCGTCTGATGACATTGTGCCAAGTGAAAAGTTTGGTGAAGGCAGGATTATGGTGTGGGGTTGTTTTACAGGACTTGAGCATATTTCTAGCAAAAGAAACATTTTAGAAAATTTCATGCTCCCAACTTTGGGGGAAGAGTTTTGGGCTGGCCCCTTCTTGTTCCAACATGACTGCGCACCAGTACACAAAACAATGTCCATAAAGGAATGAGCGTGTTTGGTGTGGAAGAACATCACTGGAGTGCTGACCTCAACCTGACAGAACATCTTTGGGATGAATTTGAACAGATCCTGTGAGCCAGGCCTTCTCATCCAACATCAGTGTCTGACCTCACAAACACACTGTCAAAAAATCCCACAAACAATCCAAAACCTTCTGAATACCTTCCCTAGGAGATTTGAATCTGTTATAGCTGCAAAGTGTGGGCTAACATCATATTAAACCCAGTGGATGAAGAATGGGACGTGTGTAAAGGCAGACGAGCAGTTACTTTTACCGATATAGACTTAATGTTGTTAATTGTGCATATAGGCAGGTTTGGAGTCGTAATTTGAGTGGAGATAAATAATAGACCAGATTGTTCTTTCTGTGTGTGATAGAGAGACTACGTGTCACAAGGTCAGCAACTCTCACCCAGGTTGAGACGTGTGGACCACCATATCACTCGATACACCCTAAACACACAACTAGAATACCAATTTTCGATAGTACTGTTTTCATGGCTTCTCGAATCCTATCTCAGCATGCACTGGCTCTCACATAACCCAAGGCCTGCTAAAGCATCAAGTCCAGAACAGAAAGGTGAAAGCCAACATTTCAATGCTGTCAAAATTTTCATGTGCTTAGCTAAAAGAGTTTTAAGCACATCTCTGTTGGCCATGAAGATGTGTTCTTCAGTGAATGGTAATTTTGAAGCTCTTAACATTGATACCTCCATAGTGGAACATGTAAAGTTAGCAGGGCTCTTGACCTAGTACCCACATCCATTACAGTCGCTTTCAAGAGTGAATAATCTGTCATTCAGGTTAAACTGAAAGAATGTATTTGACAGTGATTCTACTGATTCTACCACTCAGCATTATTGACCTGTGCCTCCCACACAGTACATAAAGGTCAGCATAATGTCTCAAAAAATAGTGGAGAACAGAGAACAGCTTAGCTTAAGGCTTGCTGTGGAGACCTCATGTAGTCTTTTAGAGACATGACAAGATAGGGTTGAAGGTCAAAATGCTATTTTAGTGTGCCATTTTCTCTTGGCCCTGATGTCTCGGGGAAACACAGGCCAATGAAGCTGCCAGGAACCAGACGATGTTACTAACCAATGTTTAAACTTTCTTACAATCTTGCTGATATGGTGAGATATTTCTCGAGGGTTTCTTTCAACTGGCAGTTTTCTTACTTTAGTCAAATTATGTGGTCTTGATATTTCGACCTAATGGCATAAAAAAAGCTTGTTACTAAACAAAACTGACTTGTTTCTTTCTCTTTACTGCAGCAGCAGAATTTGGTTGCTGTCATTAACCAGCTGTGAGGAAGGAAACGTAACATGCAGAATGACAATACATTTGAAAACCCGGCCTCTATTTTCCTACATCAGCTGTCTAAAAAACATACCAAAGACCCGTACTTAATTTCTTACCAGGGTACATTGCCATTACGGTGAAGACCTAACACGCTTCAGATAAAGTTATGTTTAGAACCTATTGACCAGTAACTCTCTTGCAAACCAAGACCAACATCACCAGGAGAAGGAAGGGATGGCCTAGTTTTGGCCTCTCATGATAAGCCTTAAATAGCTTTTGTTTTATTTTTTTCTAGTACTTTTCTAGTCTTATCAACATCTCAAAAAGCACAAGCGTGCACACACACATTAGTGCATTGTTTTTCCTATCACACACACTCTCATACTGCTTTAGCTGCAGCAGCTGTGTTGTAGTTGGTCCCTATTTTATTTTTTCAGCTCTTTGGATTTTTTTTGCATTTAAAATTTGTTCCTGTGGTTTCAGTCAATTTGTTTGTGTGTGATTTTTTTTATTTAAATTGGTCATATGTGACCGGCACTGAGTTGTGTATCCCCTCATAACTAAATTAGACTACATCAGGAATATGTGAACATCACTAATGCTTAATGCTCTAAAAGACATAACGCTGTTTCTAAGTGCTTGATGGTAGGATAGCTTCAGCCACATAGAAATCATCAGGATTTTCATGGGTTCATAGAATTCTGTATGTCTTTAGAAAGGCTATGGTTAAATGTCTTTATTTCTTGAATGAACGTATTAATTGCTGTAAGGCCAGACAGGTCTGTTGTAGCTGAGCAAAGTGGTGATCATCATTTCATGATCACACATGAACTGATGGGTAAAACTGATGCTCTAGTAATTAATTCTTCATTCTGTCACTGGTGAATATAAATTATTATGCCCAGAACAAAAGTGTAGGGTACTGCCTTTAAGCATTAACCAATCTCTTCCCAGTGCAACCTGTTTGATGGAAGTGGCACTTCAGAGTGTTGACACATGATGCATCGGTGATGATTTCACAGAACACATATGAAAACCATTTACTCAATAGTGTCTCAGCGTTGGAGTATGTGGAAAGAAGTGGATGAAGAAAATAAGAGAACTGAATGAAAAAGTAATGGACATGTGTACGCTGAGCACATGTGCTACAATATAAGACTACAGTGACTTGAAGATCTTTGTTAGTTCCAGTGCATTCAGTCCTGCATGTGACCATTTTAGTACATGCTTGTGGATACAGATATAGCAATGCACACGTTTTGACATCTAACCAGGGATTTGACATTATCAAAGCGCTAATTTTTTTAATGGTTTATGGAAATATCAAATATTAAACTTCCTGAAGAGATTAACCTTATTGGCTTTGTAAGAGGCATGGGCATGAAAAAACAGACTGTCCTTTTATGGTCTTTTTTCATTCAGTTTACAAGACTGTTAAGTTGTAAGAGTGAAAATGTACATTAGTAGCGTAGTGTGGTCGCCCCATGATCGGAAGGTCAGGGGTTCGAATCCACTGAACAGCTACCCTGAGGTACCCCTGAACAAGGTATCGTCCCTACACACTGCTCCCCAGGTGTCTGATTAGTGGCTGCCTACTGAGTGAATGGGTCAGTTTCCCCACGGGGATCAATAAAGTATACATTATTATTATTATGAAACTATACAGTGTTTAAACTGTATATACAATGCTCCTGAATAACGTGTAGCTGAATGATGTGCCAAAAAAATCAATACACTGACCCCTTTCTCTCCCAAACAGCCCAATTTAGATCCAGAGAATTGAACATTTAAAGACTTTACAGATGGAAAGTAGAAAACAGAGCGTCCCATCATGATCCATAGGAAAATCCCCAAATGAGATGTGGGTGTCAATGTGAGATCCTAATATAATTCATGCTCTGACAGAAGCTTTATGGTAAAATGCATGAAAAAAAACCCAAAACATTCTCATCCCAGCTTGCCAGTTCTGGATGATACTTTCATAAAATTACCATCTTTTTTAATCATTTTTTTCCTTTTTACCTTTTACTACCCTTAAATTTTCTTATTTTTCATTTTCTTTTAATGCTTAATTTAACATTTGACCAAGTAACGGTAGTTAAAAAAGTTGGAGGACACCGGCACATTTAAAGTAATGCTGATTATTGTCCTTCAAATGTTAGTTTCTAATCAGTTGTTCTACAATGCCAAACACTTGGTGCCAGCCGGAAGGAAAAAGTTTTAACAGGAAAGATCGTCTGGTAAAATCAGGAATTGCAAAAGTGGTTTATAAACACTTTGGAAGTGAAAGGTTAGGAGAAGGGAGGTTGGAGGATGGATCATGGGAGGTCACCGAACAGCTGAGCCTTTAGCAGCATAAATAAGGAATAGTTCTGGATCACCCAATCCAGCTCTAACTACATATTTTATTCAAAGAAAGAAAGAAAGAAAGAAAGAAAGAAAGCTTTAGCCATAATCTTAAAGCTAGAGAGTGTTTGTTTCGCAAATCCAAACTGGATGTTGGCTACACAGTAGGGACCTGAGAGCTGACGGCTTTGCTTCCCATGCTACTTCTGGAAACCAAGTGAACCCCAAATAAGTCTACAGATCAACAGTGGGATGTACTATTAGGATTATATAGTATGATGATTATACTATATATTAAATTCTGGATTTACCGCCGGGCATTAACACATCCTCCAAGCGCACACACCCACATACTGTTTTCAAACTCCACTGCAGTTATTTTCACACCTTTAACCTTCTGTAAACATTTAAACAAATAAAACTAAACTGCAATAAATTACAGGTAGAAATAAAAAAAACAACAACTAGTACCTCTTTTACCCCATGTCCATACCTACATGGGTGATTTTGAAAACGCAGCATTTTCTCTGGGTTTGGGGCCTTTCGTCTACACGTAAACAACGTTTTGGATCACTGAAAACAGAGATTTTTAAAAACTCCTGCACATTCATCTCTGGATGAATGTTGTTAAATAAATATGCACAAAGAAAACTATTCATGTTTTTTTTTTTTTTTTTCAAATGATGTTCATGTTTCATGAGATGATTATAATTTTATACTTGTGCTATATCTGCATCCTTGCAAAGGTGCCATTATCCCTTTTGAAGATGCTGCAAAGGAGTAGGCTGTGTGATGAGCTATTGTCTCATTTTGTTTTGTTGAACTGGGTATTTCTTTTGAACAGTCCAACTAGAATATACTTCAGATAATTACAAGACATATAAACACACACGCACACACTCAAATACAAAAACAACAAACCTCCTGAAACTTCTGGTATTCATTAATGAACAGAAAAGAAAAAACATGTGTTAGTATGGAACAATGAGGAAATAGAGGCCGATCAAGCATAACCTCTGATTGCTAACTCTGAAATGTACGAGTGATTACAAACACATCATCATCACCTTAGGTGCAAATTAATGTTTTTAGTTTTACATGAGTGTCAACTCATGCACAGCTCACTTAAGATACTGTTTGACGTCAACTGCCATTGTAATTACTTAACAGAGTACCCTGCACTGAAAAAAAAATCTATTTGATTAACATGAAAAAAATATGCACACCAATCGCATACATTAACGTTATGTTTATTCAGCATTAGCTTTCCAATTTTAATTTGTTGAATTTAAATTACTTTCATATGATGTTTTTATGTTTTTTTTTATTCATGTCGAGTCTTCAAAGCTATCTTACAACTCAGTAGTACATAATTTACCCTTACACATAAACTATTTTATCTTTAGTATATTCAGTTACCTTATGTTAAACAAATATATTGTTTCAATTTAATAATTACAATATATATTCTATTATTATGTATGCTAATTCAATTCAATTTTATTTATATAGCGCCAGATCACAACAACTGTCGCCTCAAGGGGCTTTATATTGTACAATAGATCCTACAATAATACATACAGAGAACAACCCAACAATCATATGACCCCCTATGAGCAAGCACTTTGGCGACAATGGGAAGGAAAAACTCCCCTTTAAACAGGAAGAAACCTCCGTCAGAACCAGGCTCAGAGAGGGGCGGCCATCTGCTGCGACCGGTTGGGGTGAGAGAAGAGCGTCTATCAACATGTTTGCTATGTTTGCATAAGAGTTATCAACATAAATACTACTACTAGTATTAGTAGTAGTCTTTACTAAAATACTACTAGCTAACTACTGCAACACTAAAGTTATATTTATGCAACAAAACTTTAATTTTTTAAAATGCTTTAACCCTCCGGTTGTGGGCTCATGTGCACCCCCCACCCCCTTGACTTTAGTGTTCCTGGTCAATTGACTGGTCAGTTTTAACAGCTCTTACATTAACATAACAAATATTTTTCACTTTTTCACCATCAAATTCAGTTCAGTGGGTGGTTCAATGGGTCATTTAGTGGGTCATTCATTTTATCATTCAGTGGGCTATTCAGGGTATTGGAGGCCAAAGGGGGGGGGGGGGGGGGGGGGGGGGGGATTGGAAAGATAAGGTGCTATGGCGACAGGTAGTCAAATTAGTAAAATGTCTCATAACGAAGTAGTAAAGCAGGACTCAACACACTCAGTATTTTCTTTGAAGGTTTGCATTCTACTGTAGCTCCAAGACCAGATAGCAGCTGTAGTCCTCCACAAGGTATACTTAAATTCAGGAGAATACTCTGAGATAAAAGTAGGTGTGTAGTAGTACAAATGATATAGCAGTAGCTACTACAGAATTACCTGACTCTTATAAGACCAAAGGACAGCCCTGATATCCTGTGGTTTTTATCCATGTTGTAAGAGTACACCATTTTCACTATTGTCTCCTCAAAGGATCCCTGGATGTGAAATCACTAGAGTTTCACAACAGTGCCTCATCAGTTTTAACTCTACATCAAGATGCTGGCTCAAAATGTCAATTTGATAAGCTAAACGTTTCAGAGTCAAAGTCAGTCAGGGTTTTATTATTGACACTCCCATTAAAATCATCAAGAAAGTGAAGACATAATGTAAAGCAGTAGGTTCAGTAGTTTCCAAAGAGTGCATCCATAAACTAAAGCTTCAAGTTAGTATTAAGAGTGCACCGTCCTCGTACCTCTGATACATTTCGTGACAGATTCTGAAGTCTGTGTATTGTCATCCTTTGACAGCTGATGCCTTCGAAGATCACTTTGCTGACACATCACTGCCTGATGTGTCTTTGCATTTAAGGGCACTTTAGCTATTTAAAAAAAAAGCTTTTATTTCCATTAAAGAAGCAAAAATTGCAAATAAAGTTTTAACGCTCACACATAACATAAAGCCTTTGCAATGATACTAAGAGTGAAGTCAAGACTGATTGCTGCTTTGGACAACGATGCTGATAGTTTCTAAAATGCCTAACCTATGGGCAAAGATTCAGGAGAACACATAACCACCTTTTTTAATTTCAACATGATTAACTCAAAAAGACTGAAACCCTTTGAAGATTATATAAAAAGTGCAAGTCTTATTTGTATTTGGTTGATGCTTAGATGAAAATTGTACTATTAATTAGTCATGCTGGACATATGAAGTCCATATATGTTGATTTAGCATTTACCCGATTACTGTATTTTCCGTGCGCGTACAGCAGCTTGAGAAAGATTGAATTTTATTAAGAGTGAATTACCACCACAGCAGACTTCAAAGTGTAAAACATTATTTATGTTCTCAAATTGTTGCATTTGTCAAATTACTTTGACCTCATCATGATGTAAATTGATCTACAAATACATCGGCTTAAACAACGTATGAATATTTCAGTTATTGTAGCACGGAGAACCATGGAATGAGGCTTATGGTTAAATTATGCATCCTAGAGTGGTGAGCTCATTAGCCCCCAGGAGGTCCCTCTAAATAGACCACAGGCCTCATCCAGGCCTCCATTTAGAGACTATAGAAGGAAAATAGGCATGGAAACCGTGCTAATGGTTCACAACCTGATGAAAGTGAACTGATAATGGCACAATAGTCACACAATGATTCAAATTAGATGCTTCCATCTCATATTGTATTGTCCATTTCTAACTGCAGGCTAAGCATCCATCTGTAAGTGATTCATAACAGCTCTTTATGAGTCACATCCTCCCTCAAGGATTGTGTGTAATAAAGACTGCTGGGGAGAATAAAGTGTTTGATCACGCATCAGTCCGTTGGCATGACAGCCTAATCCAATAACTGCTCCTTAAGGAGGTCACACTGAAAACTTCAGGCTAGTTGCAGACAACACGGAAAAATATAGATGATTATTTCCATTATTCACCATTACAGTTATGACTACTGTTATAGTGAGGCAGATGCGTCATTCCATAACTGGTAAGAAATTTAATTTCTAGACACACAGTATGACCTGCCTTTGGGGGCCTGCTGGCATGAGGAATCTGTATGATGTAATAAGTGGCAAGAATCCTTAAATCTACTCTGATAAACAGCGATTCCTGTTGTAGCTTATTGTATCATAACAACCCCACTGCTTCCTGTGGTTATTGTCAGCCAAGACTATGTGTCACCTTCTAACTGAAGACTTAAACTCGGTGAAGGTGGAGAGTCCCCCTGGGAGTCCCATTACTCGTAACAATCCCTGCATCTCACTACTCAGAGGGCGGGCGCGTGGCGTGATATACACCTTCACATTAGCCCCTGACAAGAAAGGGTTGTTTTTGATGAAGTGTGTTGCTTTGGTGACAGCCTCCTCTCTCATGAAGAATATTTACACAGCCACAAGTTGGAGGGCTGTAAATTGGCTTGTGGTGAACCGCAAAGTCACCACACCTTTACCTGCAGAGAAAGCAGAGGTCGGGGCTGTTGACAGTCTGCGTCGTCTCCATCTTACCCTAATTGCAGCAATGGATCTACACAATACCCTGAATTAAAAAAATTAAATCAGTTATTTTAGCGCATTTGTGGAGCTTTTTCCATTTAACTCACTGTGACTGCTCAGAAAGCTTCTACAGCCCGTCACATGTCATAGTTAATATGCCGTTAGGAAAATGCAAATTATTAAGGGTGCTGTGATCATCAGCCATCTTTGAATGTTTTAAGCAAGAAAAGCAGATTTTTATTTATTCATTTATTTTACTGTAAATGACATAGCTCACAGTTTGTATTTTAAGTGTGACAAAATTCATCATAGAAGACATGAAGTAGTGGCAGTGACCTAAGGAACAAGATTATGGTTTGCACATCTGATTGATTTCGTTTTCACTCACCCTTTGTTCATTTTCACCAGCTTGTTGGGAGTCGTTTAGATGCCAAAAACTATTTTACTTGGTTTAGGCAGTGAAATCCACCAACTCATGAACAGATAATAAATTAGGGCGATATTATTCCCCTTTCCCCTTTTGGAAACCCTGCACACTAAAAGAAGGCTTAGATCGGTCTTTGCAATGACCCAGTGTGTCAAGGCAATCACGCCATGAGCACTATGTGAAATATCCCTCTGACAGCAGCAGCTTTGACAGCACTGCAGGATTTGGTGCCATGTGAATAATAAAAAAATGCTGGTTTTGTGGTGCATATAGAGTTGTGTAATGGGTAGTCTTGGAAATCTAAAAGTTTATAGTACAAAACAAATATCTTTGCACGGAGCTATATAATGTACATTAACACAATAAACACTGATATTTATCTGGCTGAGGACATAGAATAGCCATGAATGTGAATGTGTATATTGCTCTGTTCTTCATGATGGGCTCATCTGCTGAATAGATGACATTCATTGATTCATTCAACAGACCTTTAGATGCTTGTGTACAAAGAAGATTGCCAAAAATAATTATAGATTTTTTATTTTTTTTTTATACAGTCAATGTCCTAAAATGGAAAAACAAAGAAAAAATGAATGTGATATTTGACTTTGCAACTTTCATTATTGGGATTTTTTTTTTCATTTTGCTGGAAAACAACGCTATTAATATTGTATGAGAGCAATGTGAAATCACCCACTGTCATGGCACTCCAATAAAATAAGCCCCATAGTGCCCAAGCTG
>VUQR01024906.1:0-31203 GCA_015108515.1 Hemichromis elongatus | reverse complement strand
GTTGAGCAAAAAAAAAAAAAATGATTTTTTTTTTCATTTTGCTGGAAAACAACGCTATTAATATTGTATGAGAGCAATGTGAAATCACACACTGTCATGGCACTCCAATAAAATAAGCCCCATAGTGCCCAAGCTGTGAGGATTAAAAATCAGGTGCTCGAGGCGTTACATCTGATCACCACCAGTGTTTGGAGCTGTAGACACATTACATTTCTGTGTAACACGCTAACATAAAGCAGTACTTAGAGTATTAGATAGGACAAAAATAGCAAAAATTGTTCAAAACTTTTGATAGGCTGATATATCCATGTTACTTCTTAGTGAATGGCCAAGAACGTTGAAGACATTCAAAGAAAAGAACAAAATGTGCCCAGGCAAGAAAGAGCTCCGTTATCCACTGCTGCAAACTCAACAAAAGCACCTGACCCCAACCAAGCATCCAAGGATGTATTTTCAAAAGGGAAAAAAAGCAGAGCTGAACGGGCTGAACAGGCTGAACAGGCACTGCTTATAGTTAGATTTTAGGAAAATGTAGGCCAGTTTCTACTTTGGTGTTGGCTTTGTGGTAGAACCTGGATACTAAAAAAAGGTATGTTGGCCAATATAAAGTTTCAGTTTTTTATGTTAACTGAAAATTATGTGACACGTACATGCGTTGGTTTTTTTTAGAAGCCTCCGTGTTGCACTGCCATCTTGGATGCACTGGCTGAGATGCATCTTCCTAATCGCATTTTATTTATGCCACTAGCGACCAGCCACATGTGTAGAATGCCTTAAAAGTTACTTTTAATTTACAGACCATAAATCGGCCTCTCAAACTATATATGATTATTTAACATTTATATTTTCATCATATCTTTCTCATTATGTCTTTTCCCTTGTCTTCGTCTAGCTCCACCATCACCGCTCATCTCCTGAACGGAAGTAAGTGGCATCGTCCAAAAACACATTGACTGAGCTGTACATTAGTAACCCAGGCCGGGATTGTTCTTGTTGTAGTTCACTGAAATATCCCATTTTGTATGTCTTTGGTTTCTGGAATTGGGTTCGCTACTTGATTACGGAATTGTCTTGTGTTCTTCTGATAAGCAGGCTTTTTATGTATGTCACTGAGAATCCTCTGCGTGTGTGTCTGTGTGCACACATGTGTGGTGCTATTGTCATCATCGCTTGCTAACCTTTAATTAACCAGACAGCATATTTTCCTACAAGGCTCTTTGTGTGTATTTGGCTGCTTGCTGTAGGGCATCTGTATCAGTACAATAATTGTAATAGTCTACAGTATCTCATGCATAAATCTTTTATATAAAATGCAACCTAAATAGTGTTCAAATGAAAGGACAAACACGCTGTTGTAAACTGTCCATCTCACTTGCTCTCCTTCTCCCTTAAAACATTCCCTGGTAAGGAAAAAACCCAAACAAAGCAGTTCACTCAGCTAAAGAAATCCCTATATTTGAAAGATTAGATAAGGAAGACAAGTTGAGTACAGCCTTTTGCAGTCTAAGGTGAGTTTGAGCGCACAACAAAACACATATGCAAAGACCTGACAGACATATTTTGGCAGTTCCACCCACAAGCTTAAAACACATTTTTATGACAGGTAGTATTTGGTGATATGAAAAGCAAAATACATATTTCTTAAACGAGCAGCAAAGGTGTTGAATTTTCATGTCTGCAGCTCCTAAAATTTGGGGAATAATTACCGGCACCTGACATTAGTAGTGATTCACTTTGTTTCTTTGTCAGCAGCTGTTTCTCTCAGTGGTGCAGTGAGCTGTTTCCCCTGCCTGTCAGGGCTGCAGTTGACAGGGGCACTTAGAGTGGTCACCCTGAAAGTACATCCTTAAATGAAACACTCTGCACTGTCTGCAATATGTCCGTGGTTGTGTTGTGGCTTACTTAGCAGATAGTGATAGTGTCTTGTGTGACGCGTGTCTTTTAAGCAGAAGTTCCACAGTCCTTAATTAAGCAAAAGTTATTTCTGGTGGAAAGTAATGTGCTGACAATCACACAGTGTTTACTTCAATCAGGCAGGTTCACTTGTGCTACTGTGCACACTGTAATTAAAGTCTGCCTGGACTCACTGTAGAGTAGATTAGGACATCTGTTCATTTCTTTTCAGTAAGAAGTGGCTCATGGTGGAGGGCCTTACTCTGGAATATTCACGTGTCATGGAATACTAATTAATATAGCAGACATAATCAGTGTATAATCATGAGCTTGCAATATGTTAGACATATTGGTGGGGAAATAGACCTCACTATTCCCTCTTCCCTCATACTTTTTCCTGGGAGAATCCTAAGTGATGCTGCATCTCCTTGATCAAATTAAAATCACAGATCATAATGTTTTTTTTATTACAAGAAATTTGAAATGAAAAAAAAAAAATCCAGAAACTCGTTTTATGGATTTTTATTCATTTCCCTTAATTGCGATGTGGCCTTTTTGTGGTGTGTCGGCAAACTAATTATATTAAATACACAAATCTCACATTTTTTGCTCATTTTGTTTATCTGTCTAATGTTTAAAACTGGCCTTTCTCTTTATTTTACTTACACTTTAACTCACTGGCTTTATATCTGGAAGCCAAATCATCAAAACAATGAATATTCTACTCACAATAATGCAATTTCAGATTCATGAGCATCAAGCAAAAATATCAGTACATCTTCTCTATTTTTTTATTCTGTATTTTATTTTATTTTATTTCTTAAAAAAAAGGCAACCCCAGCTGACAAAAGTGGGATGTGATTTTTGGGACCACATGGTGAGCTTGTCGTCATCTGGCCCAGCAGGGGTGCCACTGGCCACCTCTTCCATTCTCTGAACCCTTTGTCAGAGCACCACTTATCTGTTCACCCAGAACAGTGGCTGGCTTCAGTCTAGGTTCATCCTCTCCGTCCCCTCATGCTGTTCTGCGGCATTCCTTTGTGAAGGAGAGGGCAGGCTAATACCTGTGCTATTTGCAATGCTCAGGAGCATCTTATCACATACATGCAAAATCCCTGGCCTAGGAAGGGAGCAGCTAGCCCTGTGTTGTTGGGAAGAGGCTGAGGCTGTGGTAAGCAGTGGCAGGAAGGCAGCCTTATCTTAGTGTGAGCAGCCATGGCACCCCTCCCTATCCCTCTAAACTCCACACATCCTCTCAGATTAACAACACCCATCTCCTCCCTGCACCCCCCTGCACATCCCCCTTATCCACCTCCCTGGCTCCCAAGCGTCCTTGAACAGACATCATTACTGTGATTATTATTGTTTATCAGGTTGATGAATACAGAACAAAGCACTGTCCTGCTTTGTTCAGGAGTAGCTTTGTTCTGGATTTTCTGTTTGTTTGTGGTTTTATCATGGAGGTAACAAGGAGAGCTATCAAGTGTATGCTAACAGGCCTTCTGGGAGGAATGTTTTCACTGGACGCTAAGGAGGAAGTGGTAACATATATAACACCCCTGATTTAGAACCGCTTGCTATTTTACCTTGATCCTCTCTGTGCGAATTACTGCAATCCTGATGTTTTGTGTACTGTGGTTTATTTATGTTGTATTCCTCTGTGCAATGTTGTACGAAGGAGTGATACACTCAAACACACACGCTTCTAAATATTAATAGTACCCTCCTTTAGTATTTAGCCATGTGCTTTGCTACTTTGTTGGTCAGTAAAGAATTTTGCAGTGACCCAGTTTGTTAAAAGCACGTTATAAATGAATTTTGCTAGCTTACAATTGACTTGTCATATGTTTACAGCTCTCACAAAACTGTATGCACAGTGGAAAAATCCATTTTTCATTTTCAAGAAATCTGATTTGAGTTTTCATTACTCAATTATTCTCCACTGAAAGCTAACCTGAGGGCAGTCTGTCATCAGAATCTGCACAACTCTCCTGGCAGCGTGATTCAGTCACAAACGCTGCATTTCTCTTGTCCTTAGTACTTAAATATGCAATTACATATTTATTGCTGGGATAGAGGATACTATGCCAAAAGGTTAAGGATTTATATTTTATGTAATGTTTAAAAACAAACTTTTTAATCCTCATAAGCCAAGCTCTTTTTGTCTTCTCTCTCTGTATGGCAAAACACATTTTAAACTAAGAGTAGGGCATCTGTTGATTTCCGGAGACAAACGGGCATCTTAATTAAATTCAAAGTGGTTTATGCAAAGACATTATTCAAATTATAATGTCTGAGAAATTAAGTGGGAATGCATTTGAAACATGAAGTCAAATATACTGGAAGGGGAGCAAAATGGTTTAATTAAATCCCTATAGTCGTCATTAACATGCAGGCTTCTGGAGCCCTGGTCACAGATTACATGTGATGCGCTAAAAAGCTGACGAGCACTTTTATTCAAAAGTTATTAACTTTTAAGCACCCAATTACGTCTGCTGGATTGCAAGCACACAACTTATAATCTTCTAAGGCAACTCTGGCTTAGGATCATTGTCCCTCTGAAGTATGGCCAATTAAGCCTGGTTGAGGCCTGACAGAGGAAAAACAGACCTTGTAATATCAATAATGTGCTAATTTTTTTTTATTCCCAAAGTTAAAGCAAAACTAGGGACACAAAAAGCTGACATTCCCTTAGTTACTATATGATTCACATGCAAAACAAAAAGGCAAAACAGTAAACAATGACATTAATTATTCAGCTTTCTTGCAAGGCATAGTGCATGAAAGCATTTTAAACGATAGAGGTGATTTCCACAGACTATCAGCTTTGCCATCATGACAGGCGATAGAATGAAAGGAAAAGATTCGCCTCGAAAAAAGGAAATAGTTTGTTTTCGATTTACTCTGTGTAGAACTGCGAGATTCGTCTCTGTACTTATCTTTTGACTACACTTTATTTATTCAATATTTCATCCCATCTCTTTAGAGAGAGCAGAATATCTGTTTGCTTTTTACAAAAGAAAGTGCTGACTTACAGCCCCCCTCAAAATCTTGACTTCATTCCATACCCTTACTATGCACTGGCAGCCAGTCCAAGGCTTAGTATAGTTTCTTATAACGTCATTAGTTTCTTTATTGTTTTCATTTAGTTTCCATTCAGTGAGTTTCCAGAGTGCATTTGCTGATTTTGTATAAAGTTAGCTTATGTGTTTATTTTGTAGTTTTTTTTCGTTATTACTGTATAATAATTTGTATAACAATTTGTTATGCTTAAGAACAGTTATAGAATACTACAAATATGCCATGTCACATTTGTGAGTCCACACTGTAGTTTTAGGTGGTTTTCATTTTTTTTTCCAGATGTTTTGTTTTTATTTAGCTAATAAAAGCAAGACATCTGAAATCATTTTGTATTTGTGTGTGTTGTTCTCCTGCACAACTAGCTTGGTTTTAGTTTACTCTAATAATCTTGTCTTGGTGCATGCACGCTTGGTGTATACTCTAATAACCTTGGTATAAAGGTTTAAAAGAAAAAAAAAGCAGTTTTAGAAAAAACAATCAACAACAGCATCATCAAGCAAAACTTAAAACACAATAGTAGATTTTACTTGCAAGGGCCAATATTACCATGCAGTAGCTGTTAACACACAGAGGGGTATTTTGTTTACAGGAGACACTCTTTATGGAATTGGCATGATCACGTGCTGCATCGTTTTGCAGTAGTCAGTCTTGGTATTTGTCAACTTACTGAAATTCTGCCAGTCAGGTAGACGAAGCTCATGGGGTGAAACTGTCATTGCCAAGACTGGAGGGTTCGTGAGTAACTTGGGTCAGCTGTCAACCAAATAACAGGGTGTTTCAATCCTTGACTGCCTCCCAGGGTGTACGTCCCAGCGGCACACACTCCCTTGCCAGGATACATTGTAGCACAATACTATCATGGCAATTGGTGGGATCTAGCCATCAGCCTGCTTTAGACCTCTCGACCTTACAACCCTAAGAAGCTCAAAGCCTTTGACACCGATAGCACTAAAATTGATAAAAACCATGCGGTTGTATGGAGCCAGCAGACAACATCGCCCAAGTCTGAGCACAATTGAGAGAGGTTAAAATGTATTACTTTTATCCACCGAGATAAAAATTAACTATTGATCTTGAAAATGCCTCTAGTGATTCTATTCAGCTTAAAATCACAGTGTGATGAGACACGCTTTTTTTATTAGCGATTTCGGAACATTATGGTGCTTTTTCTGACATAATAACTGAAAGCTACTCTTCCAAGGGAATAAAAATGTAGTGGCAGCCTTACAAACTGTGCAGTATGAATCTATTTAATATATATTATTGTAGCTATAGGGTCAAAACTTCTGTGTAATTCTACTTTTCTTCATCCCACAACTCACATGTTATCGCTGATTTAAAATAACACACAGCACACTTGGTTAAAAGAACATGGGCCAAAAAGACACTTAAATCCCCAATAAGCTACAGTAGCAACCAGGCCTGACAGCAAGTTTTCGACTTAAAGCTGACGTGAAAGTGAATAGCTCTCACCCGAGCCCCTGGTTTGTCAAAACTATATTTGCTTTTAATCTTCTTATTGAGTCCAACGCTGGCCTTTTAAAGACCAATGGAAAAAATGTAAATCACATACAAATGAGGAGTAATTCTGATTTCCTCACTCCACTTGTCCCTCACTGACCATATCCAATTTTCTGAGTTATATTATCAGGCCTGGTGAAGTGGTCAGCACACTAAAGGAGCTAATATCTGTCAGACCAGCTGCTCTGCCATTGCACACAGAAAGCCCGATTCATACTTTGCTCTGTTACCCCATTTAAATGGACAGACTGAAGCTAATTTTAAGTAAAGTCTAATTACTGACATGGTTTTGAAACGAATAGAAACATAAGCTGTGGCTACCATCTAGTAGCAATTATTCTGTGGCATTATTCATCTTAAATAGAGTGAAACAGACTGTAGTGCATTAATTTCCTTTTTAACTTTCTTTGGACTAACGTCAAAGTTCAGAGTTCATATAATCTATCTTTTTTTCTTTTAAACTTTGATTCAGTTAGGCTGTGAAACGGTTGTTCGAACTACGTGAATGTCTTACTTCAGAAAGTACCGTCTCTGTCCAGTAATGAGCCAATCTCCTGCCAAGTTGCACCAAAATTAAATACTGAACCAATTAAATGGGAATAATTCAAATCTATACGATTTATTTAGCAGAATGAGAGTGTAACACAGATGGCTGATTGGGTGTTTTTCATCCCTAGTTCTTACTCACCATAGACAAAAATGAAATAATCAGATATCAGAGAGTTAAAGAAGACCAGGAAAAATAGTAACAGATAGACTGCATATAATAAGAACACCAGTGTACCATCATATTGCTTTGCATTTATTTGAGTGATTTTAACAGTCTTGTTTTTCTGAAACTAGAATTTTAAAATAAAAAAAATAAAAATCTGTCTGACGTCTGAAAAATGTCTACAACGTTGTTTTTATATATCTTGTTTTATAATATGAACAGTAAATATATACATGCAATTTAACAAAATTGGTGAAACAGTGTTAATGGCTCAACCACCAACAGCTGAACATTAAACATTAACATTGTTTCATTTATTGGATGAGTTCATTTTTGTTCACTTTTTATCTTCATTGAAATGTGTCTGTTCCCCACTTTTCAGTATCAATTGTGACTGTAAAAAATGCAATAGTAAAGTTTTTGGACCAAACATATAATCAGAAATTAAAATAGAATTTAGCAAGATATTATGGATTGTATAGACTGTGGGTAAAGGTAAAGTGCAACATGTCTTTACAGCTGCAAGCTAAAAGAAAAGCATAACGAAATATTCTTAATAATTAAATTATAAATTAAACAATAAAAAGTTTAAAAATAACAACTCAGAAGAATCAAAAGTGACCATTTTTTGCAAAATGACAGTGTCCTGACCTTCCACCCACACATTTCTCTCTGAGACATGTTGGTTGTTTAGCTCACTGAAGAGAATGTGGGAGGTGTAAATGTGAAATCCTTGCACCTCAAAGGTTTTAGAAAGTTGCAGACGTACACAGAACAGTTGTTCCGTCAAAAATATTGATCGCTGAAAACGTAGATGTAGGCCTGCCATTTGATCCAAGCTGAGGAAGTGCTATAATGTATTTACAGTAATGTGTTATGTCTGGAGTTGATGTGGCTATTACCACCAGATCAGTCTTTCACAGTGCTGAAAGACTGATCTTTAAGGCATCCCCGCCCTCCCCTGTATTCTCATCAACAAATGTTCTCATTCACCTATCAAATTTTAATGAAGTCTTTACATGTATCAAGGTGACTTAAGACATAATCTTTTATGAAAAATGAATTATATTTTTATTAGAAAAATGAAATGAGTTGTGTTCTTTACCAAATGTACAATCAGCTTTCTACAAAGGCTTAATCCTTCAAATTCTGAAATAAATACCACTGAATTTGTGACTTTGAAGCAGAATAAAGGTAATTTCACACATACACTGCTGCCCTAAACATTATCCAAAGGAGGTGCATGTGAAAACTCAAATGTTTGATGCAACAGGATCAGTCATCTAAACATTACTAATAACTTTAAATTGTACAGAACTTTTAAAAACACAAAGTTGCCAAGTGCTTCACAGTTTGTCTGCTGGAACATGTATACTTATTTTTAATGTGTGGGTGTATTCAGACGCACACTCAGACACACAGTTTTCCTTCATTCCAAAATTCACACTTCTATACACACATCACATGTAAAAACTATGACCAAAAATAATCTGGAAAACATGAGGGAAAAGCTGACCTGTAAAAATGACTTTCCAGCAGCAGTTTAAATTGTCTTTCATTTTCCAATTCCCCGATAAAAAGTCTGTGCAATTTATGTTTGTCCCCATGTGAGAACACAGCGGGTAATTGGTGAATTCACAGAGAACACCTGGAAATCTATCCACATGTCCTCACATGTCCTTCCTCCTGCACGCTCTACACAGGCAGTGCCACAACTGCACCATTTCCAAAGAGAGCATTTCCTGTTGTGTGCTGCATAACGTAAAAGCCCCTGAGGCAGGGAAACTTCTAAAAATGTCCCATCTGATTCTCCCAACACTTTATGGAGTTCATGTTTGGAAAAATGTGTTTATCCCGACAGGCTCCTGCGTTCAGTGCCTAACTTTACAGCATAGAAGCAACCTGACATGGTTTGGCCTCTGTGGAAGCTAACATAACAGCTGTGTGGTGGATAAATGTTTTTATAACTCATCCATATAAATACTGGAATCAGCGGGATGGCTTATTTGTTTCAAAGGTGCCCCAACACAGAAAGTCATCTCAGCTAATAATAAGTCACTGACTTACTATTCTGTATGGTGTGGTTGTGTTTTCACCTTTTGGAATATTTTTAATGGAATTATCTGACAAATAAAATATGATTTTCTGATTGTTGGAGCTGGTTCATGAAATTTCTGCTCCAATTTTGGTAAATATATTGTCTTATTTAGCAGGTATGTGATGCGTGCTTAGGTTTAGTTAAATTTAAGTTAAGTTAAATGTGTTTTGTTAACCAAGCCTGCCAGCCCAGCAGTGGCCAGAATGCTAATATTTTCAGTCCAGAAACCAACAGGGGATTTCTTGGTAGTTATGCCCATCTTCTAAAGATGATTTTTTACTTTGAGATCAACTACACATCACGCATCGGTGGAGATCATGTAATGTGTGAGACGTTTAGCTTATTTTAGCTCAAGTTAAACGTTTATATACTTTATTGTGGTACATTAATGATCCAGGCAAGGAATCAACCAAAAAAAAAGAACAAATACTTAGAGTGTTAATAATATTCCTACTGAACAAGTGGAGGAGACAAAACTGTTAGGCATAAGTGTAAATTGTAAGGTTGTCTGTGAGTGGATAGAAGAGGTTTAAAATTAATGAACCAGAGGATATAAAACAGGTTCTAAATGCTTTAATTTTGTCACAGCTTGATTTTTCCAGTGTGATCTGGTCAAGTATAACAAGTATCTCAGAATGAATGATAATCAATTATGGCTAACTGTTGGACAGAGATCAGCCTATACACTATTAAGTTTAATGAGTCACATACTAATGACTAGAATGGTGAATGTATTCATTCAGAGACCGTTTTTGCATTTTATTCAAGATACTTATCAAGCTCAATCTTTAACAGAAAATAGATATGCATTGTGAAAAGTTGAAGCAATATACAGAAAATAGTAATTTAATGAGTTGTGAAATGGTTACCATCTTATATTGTACCATCTTATACAACAGTAATCAAACTTAATAAGAACTAAAATTAAAACTGTTTGGATAAAGAAGTTAGGGAATGGAGATGCATACGTGCCTTGTGACTATGAGAGAAAATCAATCGTGTGTAATTGGAACATGCATCAACATAAATAGAAGTACAGTGGAGAATAAGTATTGTTTATTACAATGATTATTTATTGTGTGAATGTCAATTTCCATCTTTTTATCAGGTTGTTTTATGTTTATGTGTTAGACTGAGTGTGCAAGGACCGCAGGAAGTAAAGCTGAGGCTGATGCTAATGAGGAATCTGATTAAACAAATGAACTACAGAGATGTTGCTTTAGACTGTACTGAGTATTAATCCAGTACAGTGTTAAATTTATAAGTCGTAATTATCACTATGAGGCAGCAATTGGGATTCTTGAGAAAACTGTTCACATGTAAGGCAATGTGACTCAATGTAAACATGACTTTATTAAATCTATAATGGATACTGGTACGGTAATAGTATACTGAAATACTGACTGGTCACAGTAAACGTGTTCAAATGCATTGGTATTATTCATCTAATGTTTTTCCACTAGTCTCATTTTAACACAAACTGAGTCACCAGACTCCTGCATACTAGTTCTTAGCTTGACTGCACTTTCCCTCTTTTTGCTCTCTCTCTCTCTCCCTCACTCACTCACTCACAAACACACACACACATGCACACACACACAAGTGGAAAGTGACAAGAGATGGCTGAAGCAAAACAATATAAATCATGTTGATGACGTTTGCAATTAAGTAAAAAGTTTTGCAAACACACCAAAAAAAGCTGTTTGTGTAGCAAGTCTGAAGTATTTCCAAACTGCTGCTGCTTTGCTGTCAGCTTCCTCCATGCTACCTTCTAGCTGCTGTCTCCATGTGGCAAAGCAAACAGAGAAATGAATTACACAGATTGGCTCACAGTTATTCATAACACTGATCTCCAGCTTTTCGAGCTGGGATTGGACCAGATTCCAATCCAAATGTCAGAATGGTTCATCCCTAATTCAGATAGACATTCAGACAAATTTACAGGATGAAAACTCACCAGTCTCACAGTAATAGCTGGTTTTAAATTAATTCCCATAGCTTATTACTTTAGTGTAGTTTTCACTACTCTAATTTTTTGAAAAGAGTTGGTTAACTCCCCCCCCCCCTCCTTTGAGATTTTAAAATGCTCCCCAGTGTCAAGACTGCCAAACTGAAGCAATAAGTATTGACGGAAAAAATAAACTGTGACCTCTGTCAAAAGGAAAGGTCAGAGTCCCAAATTCCCGGTCCCAAAAGGCGTCCTGTCATGTGCTATCACAAACAGCATTAACCCAGCTTGGTGGCACTCCTGTGGAAATCCCACCAGCAATTTTCACCATCTAAATGAACTGTCATTCTCTTGTCATAGTTAACTCTAACTGATTCCCAGCCTCTAATCTCCTAAGCTGATATTCCAAAAGGACACAAAGATTAAAAAAAAGAGAGAGGGAGAGAGAAAACTCGAGGAATGATTTCACATTTGGGTCATTTGACAGTCATTGTAGTTCATTTCTGAAGGTTTAAGGCTCATGGCAATAATATTATTCATCATTCTGTATAGTGTTTAATGGACATTTTGACATAATCTCCATTTACTGCGGATTTTAAATGCACGGCACAGTTAAGTGGTGGACACTGATGGCCATATTCCTTTGGTATTCAACTGTCATTCAATTTTAATGCACTGGTCGTGTCTACTGTGTTGCTTGTTACTAACTTGTTTAACAGTTAAAATGTCCAATTACACAGTTGGATGACCATTAAGACTACATAAGCATGCAAGATGAATGAGCCATTGAAATTGGTTTTGCTGTGTGAAATAATCGTAAGTCCCAAAAGCATTATGCAAATGATGATGAATATTTAGACAAAGAAAGTGATGCTGATTTTCTTGTGACTCCACCATATACGAGCTTTGCCTTTACTTAGCTAAAAACAGAATATATTAATTGTAAAGTTTGCTCCGTGGAAGAAGCTGCAGGCCGAAAGAAAATATTGGCTGTCACAATCGTCCGTGTTCTTTGGCCCATCACCTCCTCCCCTTCTGGTCGTGAGCCCATTTATTCCAGTGCACATCTCCAGCATGTGTGATTGATACATGTCTTGGAGACAAAACCGCAGAATACTTGCATCAAAAGTGAGGGTCCTCTTCCCAGGCTGCCAGTTTTGTTCTGCTGATGTTTTGCTTACACAAGCATTCGCTCCGATTCTCATATGCCTGCATCAGTCGTATGAGGGTAGTCTCTCTCTCTGGTGATGGCTCTGTAAATAATATCCTTTCACACAGGTAAACAACGTTCCACTCCCGGCACACGCTATATTATTTCTACCACAAAATATTTTTTTATTTAACAGCAATAGTCTCTTGTGACCCACATCTGAGTCTGCATCTATGGGGAAACTTTAGTACCAGAGAGGGAGAGTATGAAAGTAAAGAAATATCAAATATTTTTATGAGCATATGCAGATATGTTTTGCCAGTTCAAAGAAGTTGCTCAAAATGCACAGCGCTAATGTTTCAACCTTGCTCTATGTATTTTCTATCTATTTTTAAATCTCTTTTTGGGGAAAAAAAAAAAATTCTAACCAAGTTAAAGGTAGATGGAAAGCAATCTGTCAAAGTGCTCCTAACACCTGTAAGCACAGTAAATAGATATTGAAAGCATATAGTGGTATCTGAAGATGGTAGCGCCTGGTGTAAGAGCTGATAAGAAACTGTTACAAGTGCCATAAGTAAGGTTTTTACCACTCCACAGCACAAAATAATCTTAAAACATCTCTGGTGGCCTGATGGGGGTGGTGATCAATACCGGTGACACAATGATTGCCCTGCCGGGTGCTGAGATCTCTGGATTTTCCAGTTTATTCTTTGTTCAGAATAAACATCAGTTCAGCTGAACTTGCACTAGTAGACAACGCTACGTCTGTTTGATTTGTCCTCTAGTTAGCTTGTTTACATGGCCGTGATTGTAAAAGCGTAGCTTCTGTTTGTGTCAATTATGGTAAACTGTGACAGAGACTTGTTGACGCCGCGTCTTGTCATTGATAAAGGCAGATAATTTATGATCGCTTATTACCCATTTAATTAAGGCATGTTGTATTATCCCATTTATCATGGTTAATGTGCAACTCCCACCAAGGGCAGAAGGCTGGATTTATTTGTGCCATACTGCGGCTTGTTTAGAGCTGGGATAATTCCTCTCACCTATCCTTTTATTAAATGACATTGCAACACTGATGTTTTTTGTCTAAGTTCTATTACGGAGCGATACAAGTGTTCCTCGATTCCTCAAAAGGATCTCATTAAAGACATTTGATAAGTACCCCCTCTCCCCAGGGTATATCAAGAAACTCATTAAATCCCAAGTTAAAATAAAGCCCCCAAAGTTCACTGTCACATTACCAGAGTCTGAGACATCCAAGGGCTGTTTGTATGTCTGGGGAGTGGCAAAATGAGGCAGCAGAGACGTGACACACAGCGTTTTGTGGGAGTGATTAGCGCTCCAACACGGGATTTAACAGTGTGTATACATACTTTGTACGAGGCACGGTCCACTCACCCTCCTTGACCTTCTCCAACAGAGGCGCTTGACTAAAACAAATGATGAGCATCTGCTTTGGAGTCAATGTAGGTGACAGAGAGACACAAACTCATCAGGCATCCAGGATCAGTGGTATATTTTAACCCAGGATAAAATACCCTCAACGCCTTTGGTGATCCAATAGATAGTAAAACAGTTTCCCTACAAGAATTTTGACCTTGGCTGAATGATTCCCTCCTTACTACAGAAATGTCTGGGGGCGCACAAAGTGGGGCAAGGCTCAAATGTTATCTATACCATATGAATAAAACGAGTGCGCGTGCAAGTTGTATGTTGTTCATAAGTATATTTAAGTATGGTAATTTTCACAATAAAAGTCTACCGTCCACACTAAATAGTCCACTCCCCCCTGGACTATTCCATTAGGTAGGTAAGGCAAACATTTCTATACTCAAACCTGTACTGCTACTCCTACCTAGCAATAAAACTATGCGATGTAATCAATACATATCACAACACTAAATCAATTTCTCTCCAAACACTCTAAAATCAGCTTTATTAAATTACAAAGATTCTCCCCCTTCTGCACTTGGTCTCTTCCTGTGACCTTTAGATTAACCCAGAAGCTATAAATACAGGAAATAAAACTATATTTTCTCCTTTAGTTTCTGGAAGACAGGTTGGTAATTAACTGTTGAAATAAATAACATGTCAACTTAACAAACTTGTCAGGATTGATTTAAACCAAGATGTTATGTTACTACAGAATCAAATCAAAATAAGAATGTTAACTAACAAATGTTGTTCTGACCCACTTTGTCACAACTACACATGTGAGGATGTAAAGTTATCCTGGAACTTTCACACTGACATAGAAGCACTTTTAACTTTTTTACCAGAGTCATCTGCTGACTGTTCAACTACAACTTACAAAATGCTGTAAATACTTGTTACAAATAGGACATACATTTCTTTTGGGCTGGTGAACATACATAACTAACCGAAAATCTTTCCAATCTTATAAGTTGCAGTTAGTGAGGTGAAATAATTTTACCTGTTTTTTAAATTGCCAGTATAGTCAAATAGTGCTTAAGGTTGTTATAATGTAATAAAACAGTTTTAATCATTTAAGTATGATTTTCCCTTTAAAGTGTAATATTTATTTTTCCTATTAATTACTTAAGGTATGGAAGCTTTTGAACCCCTGTGCTGAACCAGTTCTGCCGTGTTTATAACAAACAACTGTTATATGTAAGTTTAAATCACAAAGGAAAAACAAGAAAAATCGTTCTGACCTTTGAGTGGAATCTTTTAACTTGTGACCACAGCCACAGAATGTGGACTTAAATACCAAGTAACTACTGTAGCCTAAAGCTTTCCTCGTAAAGCATAAATCACAGTTAGTTTGAACATAATAAGCCTTAAGCAAAGTAACAAAATGATCATTCCATCCAATTACATCCCACTTTATGAAAATGCTGGACTAGATAAACAAGACTGGCTTACTAATGATCGTAGATGCCTGATTATTTTTTAAAAATCATGGTGCAAACTTGGAAAGATACATAATTGGTGAGAGGTCTGGGGATCAAGAATCATCCTCCTGTATCATCTAGCTGTGATAAATTGAGAGTGAACATGAATGCATCAAGAAAACTAGATCCAGATAAGGTCAGGAGCAAAGTATTAGAAGAAGGACTGTTTGATGCTTGAAAATAGTTATAAAACATTACCTAGTCTCAAATGTTAGCTATATGAAGACTATTGATTTTGAAGATCGAGTAAGGACAAACAAAAAAAAAAAACTAACCTATTTTGGACAATTAAATCTGATAGACAATGTGAAACCACAGGTTTTTTTTTATTATTATTTTATGTTCTCTCCATAAGTAAGGCCATCTAAAGAGTCTAACAAATGCAACAAAGCAGCAAATGTTTGAACGTTTGAAATGGTCTCGCAAAATCCAATTAATAACCCTTATTTTCTAGCTTTCTATTTTCTAGCACCATTATCTGTTAAGTTGAACGAATTCATCAGCATAACCTCAATAGGTAGGAGCGATGCTTTGAAAGTGTCGCATGGTCCTCTATATTTTTAGTGAATTTTTTTTGTGATTAATTAAATCAGTGAGTTTAAAATAGTTCTTCTTGTCTGCAAACACAAGTGGCAGGCAGCGTTTCACAAATGAAAATACTGATATTAAAGACCAGAACTGTAGGCCACCATGCTGAGCTTTGGATTAGAAAAATTAAAGTATTGAGTGTTTCTGTAATTTATTTTTATTCAAGTCCAATACATAAAAAGAAGGCTTTTAATCCAGCATAAAAAACTATTGAATCAAGCAATGCAATATTTTTAAATGTAAAAACAACACGATCATTTTAGTACAGATATGTTTGTTACCGTTACACACTTTGAAATGAAAAAGCCAGGCTCAATTGTTTCTAACAGACAATCACACTACAGTGGCCTTGTAGCCTGCACTCCATCTGCCATGACGTATTTGCTTTGTGATGTTTGAAAAGAGTGAGGCGTGAATGTGAATCAAACACACATCTTCACAAAACACCTGCCTCATAATTCACCACTGATGATGCATTCTGTGGCTTAGTTCAATTCCACTGTATTTTTAAAAGAACTTGGAGACTTAGGGACAGAGACTTGAAGCAATAGATAATGAGGATTAGACATATGTAATTATAATTGTCTTGCTACGTTGGGTGAGCATATTCATGAATACCAAAATTCCTCAACAAAGGAGTTATTCTGTCAGGGCAGAGGTACCGAAGAACTATTGTATGTGTCTTTTGACCTGTTTTAAGCTACAGGATAAGAAGTTCACTAGTCTAACAGACGGAAACTAAGATTTAGCAGGTTAAATACAATTTGATCCAACTATACTCAAAAAAGACAACTGGGATAAGAATTTGTTTATCTCCTGTTTATATATAATGTAACATACAGTGCGTTCAAAAGATTGATAGGAGTAATTAACAGCCTTAAGGTTTAACAATTAATTAAGGGCTTGTAGAAAAGAAGGTCAAATGTCAGTTAACTATAATCATGCAGTGAAAGGCTTAGTGAAAAACATCAGTCTTCCTTTTTTCATTGACCCACTCTAATGTAGTGCTGCAGAGAGGCTCCCAAGTAAAAAGCACTATAGTCGAATATTCTAAGTAGTGTAATATAATACTCTAAAAAGACTTCAGTATGTAAAAACAAATGTTTGACAAATTCTTCTCCTTTGGGATAGTGACCTTAGAGGGAAGATCAAATTGTCTCAAGTCAAAGTTACTAAAAGGTGGCAAAACTATGAATATTTGTTACAGTAAATGAAGTTATCCAATGTGAAGTTATCCATAAGTCAATCCAGTATTCAGATTCTCAGCTCAGCCAAGATCCTCTTATTTCTGCATACCTCAACTCAACTCTATACCTTTTCCATCCACTGTAGCCCATGCATTTAAATAGGATATTTAACTGAACTGCACCAGCATTTTGGTATATATGATGGTCACTTGTACAATTCTGGAAAGTCGACCTCACAGTTTGAGCCCTGGGATATAACATTTTAATTTATTTATGCCTTATTCCAAATCCATATCAAGTGTCAGTGAATACTGGGTGGAAAAAATATGTTGAAACTAAAGTTGCTAAGAGTGAAAATCTGCTGTATTAGCAGTCTCTGAGTCATTTAACGCACACTTTGAATACCGTAAATGGGCTTTAATTTGAATTCTATGGCATTCCATGGCTGATCATCATCTCTAAAATGTTTTGTAGAACATACAGATTTAAAATACACAGTAGCGTTGAAAACCACAGTGTTAATGTGTAGCAGACTTAGAAATAAATTACTTTCCTGTTGTTCCTGTAGGCTGTAAAACTGCCTCAGGGTTTGAGGTCATGCCCTTCAGTTGTCTGGTGGAAAAACCTGGACACAGTTTGACAGCTGTAGGAAAAAATATATACAACTCACATACACCGCAGAGCCATGACTGAGCAAGAGAAATTACTTTTTACCAACATCCAGCCTGAACGAAGTCAGACAGAATACAATTTCATTTTGGTACACATTCAGGAATTTTAGATTGTGTGAATTTACCAAATGCCAGACTTCATATGTTATTGCCAGTAGTTTATCTTTTTATGTAAGAGTGACAAAACTGGCTTTTCTTTTTTATAATCACAAATTTAGACAGGTTTTATAGTCTTATAGTTCTACACCTTAATACAGAAAGTATAAATCTTAAATGGATATTTGTAAAGGTTACTAGGCTTTTGTGAATTCCTGGATGATGACTAGTTGCTGCACAAGAGGGCATGACTAATAGCAATATCCCTGCAAAGATAGCCTCTTAAACTTAATGAGCTTTAAAGCCAGAGGCTTGACCAATCAGTAATGTATGTGAAGTCATTTAGATGGAAACTAAAAGCTTTGAACTTACAACTTAATCTGTGCCCCTTGAATCCGGTGTCATGCAAATATCTACATAAAAAATGTGTTATTGGTGGAAAGTTAAGCATGACTTGGGAAATTAATGGTCTCCGTTTGACACCAATTTATGAGGCAACATATCTCACTAGATATTTCTAAACACCTAAAAAATTAATAAGAAGGACAAGTCGGCATGCAGTGAATGTAGGAAAATCTGCATTTAACTAAATAGTATTGATGACTGGGTCCAGACCATTTAGTTGTGTCAGCACGCTGTTGCAGATCACTTGCACTGGCGCACCCAAATGAAATACAGGAATTGTAAAGGTTACTTTAAGATTTACTTTGATATTGTTTTCTTACTTCTGCGATTATGTTTATCTTACACATACAATATTTCCTAATAAAAGCATCACATTTGACAAATTATTTCCATTTTGGTCATAATACACGAATGATGTTCTTAATGTTTTGCAGTAATGTGAAAGAAAGCTTTGGCAAAAGTTCAGTCATGAGAAAATATTTTATTTCACATCATCAGTCTTAATTCTTCTTTGGGTAAATCGCTTGTTGTTTTTTTTTCCAGTTTTTTCTTTTCTTTTCCTTCTTTACTTTTCTAATCTGTTCACTTCTTTAAGACCTCTGACTGGTGATTGTTTTCTTTGCTTTTGGATGAGTTTCTTTAAATAGCCCTGAAATTCTATTTGGAGTTAGTGACTTACTGCTGTGCAACCCACCAACTCTTCATTACCATCATATCATCCAAAGTGCTCAGGTAGATTCAGTTGAGAATTTCCATTAACCACCCGCTGTGTTTACTTTACTACTACAAGCATTTAAATTTAAGGATGGGGGGAATGGAAGGTGCTCCTATCCCATCTTTTATCCCATTTTTTTTTATTAAAGAGTCATCACACTGATATTTGGTGATTGACAAAGGTTTTCCTTGTTGATAACCTCAATTATACATCAAACATTAGAAAGATTAGAAATTAAATGGGGGATTAAATGCTACAGTGTATTACATACCAGCACTGACACATGTTTTAAGATGTGGTAGTTGTGATTTAAAAGGACTAGAATAAGATTTGTGGCTAAGCTGGCCTCTGGCACGATGTACAAGATCAAACCAGTCATTGTGCACAAATGAGAATAGCAATCCTTTGCTTCTCAATATGTGGCCAAGTAAAAGAAACACTGAGGGCGTGCAGGTCTCTATGCCCTCTCACTGGCCTGCTTAATGCTTAATCAGCCACCCAGTGTGACAAACTCAACTAAAACAGAAGCTGTCACACTGAGCTGTAAAGAGTTTGCCCGACTGTGTCAAGTCTGTGGAGGACATTTCATAAAGAGCTCCAGCTAAAACACCAGCTGGACACTGACAATCTTTTCGCACCTCAATCTTTGAACCAAGTTTGCAACAAGGTTCATGTTTTGTAACTATGTAGGCATTTTATATATCTTTATTTTGGTTTTAGATTTCAATTATGCAAGTGCGCTGTAACCGATGAGTATGAGCAGCACACTGTTGCCTTATCATCAACCAAATAAAAGCGATCTGTAGGTCTATAATTTGTTGGACAAAGACATATATTTTTTTGTACACCAGCACACTGGATTTTAAATAAGACAATCAATATGTGATTAAGGGGCCAACTCTCTCTCTGAGAGATCTATTTTATTGATGGCCTCCTTTAGTTTAGCTGACATCTTTTTGGACCTTACTTTTAAAATTACAGCGAAAAGCTATAAAATAGAAATTCAACACCTTGAATCAACTTTACATATTATGTCTGCTTCATTTTTCCTTGAATAACAAGGGACCATTCCTCACCTGGCCGTCAAACTGCATGTCAGTCAGCTGTCAGTCACTTTTGAGCCTGGGGCACTATGTATGAAAATGAATGTAATTCCTAAACAGTTAATGCAAAAGTTTTGTGAAACCCTTTGACTTTAAGCTGAAAAAATGTTTACTATACATATATATATATATATATATATACATATAGTGCATTACGGAACTAATTATTACCACATTATACCTACAAATAAGCTGATAGGCTTCTAGAACACACTGAATAAACAAAAAGAATCTGAATGTATTGATTAACCTTTTTATATGAAATATTTAAATGAAAATGTTGCTTCCTATTGTTCTGCATGCTAGTGAAGCTCATTTTTCCTTTTACAGTCCTGACAAGAGTCCTGGCAATTGTTTGTAACGTCTAAACCCTCAAAAAAAAAAAAAAAAGATTGATCGTATATCTACTTTTTGGCCTAGACGTTCTCGCGTTTCACAAATTTAGTTGTAAAAGCATCCTGACTTAACTCCTCCTTTGCTGAATAACCTCTCTGGTTGAAGGACATTTATATAGGAGACATAACATTTGTAATGAAAGACGGTGTTCTTTTAACTAGAGTTTCTTTTTTTTAAACACCCCAAGCCCAAGCCTCTTTGCAGTGAAATGTGTTGGGTCAGCTTGAGCCATTAGGTTGCACAACGCTTGTGTCCATTAACAGGAACATCACAGCTCTGCTAGTGCAATCCTCTACCTCAATCCGAAGCAAAAGAAAACATGAGAAAAAGGTCTTACACAGAAACAGATCACCGACAATTGATGTAATAGAGTGTATCCATGGCTGGCAAGAGAAGCCTACCTAAAAGCAAAGGATTTACGCAAACACAAAAGTAAAATACTCAAAGGGAAGATGACCAGTCAACACAATTTAGATAACTCTAGCAATCTTGAATTGCGAGGGCAAAGGTAAATAATTTCAACGAGTATTAGAGAAACCAGACTACGGTTCACCAGCAGTGATCTGAACTTTTTGGGGTTTTTTTGTAGAGATGCTTCACGTTTAGGATGACCTGCTTTTCCTGTGTTATTCATTCTCCTCCTATCGAAGCAGAACTTTTGTCTTGTAGATCACAGTTATGGCTTTTAAGGGGCTGCCATAAATATGTGCACAAGTGGTAAAAAACCCATCTTCTTTTAGATAAACCAAACAGCATTGTGGTTAATTTAGTGTATTTAAGGGCGATGAGGCAGTATAAACGTAAGCATGTAGTTTGTACAAACTTGCTGACATTTTTCCAGGACAAATTTACATCTAATGCTAGGAGACAAATGATTTTTTGTATATATGTTTTTGTTTTCTGGAAAAAAAAAATACAATATTTGAAAAAAATTACAAAGGTTTTCTTCTTTTTTCTGTCATTAAATATAGATTATAGCAGGATTGTGTGTCCTTAGCAATATGATGGTTCACTGTGTTCTGGCTTGTTCAGCGTGTGATTCTAGTTTCGAGGACACCTTTCAATGAACACTTTTCTGCCTAGGTGTTACAGATCTTTTTGTTCAGACTCCCACACTGTGCTCAAAGGAGCAGTCAATGCTCTCACTCATTTAATTATGGCTATGTGATGTACTGGCTAAAAGCCATACCTCACCTGGCTTCCCTAATCTGATGACAAATAAGGGTGACATCAATCTCACCATGTCAGAAATAGTAATGACCACAGTTTCTCTTCTCTCTTTGGTCTATATTGATGCAAGACAGCCATTCGGCATCAACTCCCCGTTCATCCTTCCTTTACTTTTACCATTCATCACAGCAACTCCCAACAGATGAGATCGTTTAACACTGGGCACGAATGTTGATGTGCACTCTCTCCTTCTCTCAAAGAAGAGCTTCTGTGATTTCAAGTTCAGAGCATGGCTTCAAAGGAATTTGTCACTGGGATGGACATTTTAATTGGATCATTAACTTTTGGAAAGACTCCTTCAGATAACTTGATGAGTCAGTTTTTCTGCCCTAACCAAAGCTCAAACACAGTCTTTTACACACACATCTGACAACATCTTCATATGCACTATTTCCACCTATTAAATGTGCCTCTACTCGCAAGAGTATTACATGGCGCCCCTGTTTCTGCCTGCCTGGTTCAGTAGAAAGGTTGAAACAGATTGGTGTAGATTTTTGTGAAGCCATAAAACCCTTAATAGATTAAAAATTTGCCATGGAGCTTAATATTTAAACATGTATGCAGATGTGCACAGTAGATCAGTTTGCACTTATCAAGAAAAAAAAAATTAAATATGGGCATATCTGGTCTTTAAGTCCGACATTATTAGCTGTGTTTGGGACCCAAACTCCGCTGCAGGCTCCTAAGTCAAATGATCACTGCGGGATTACTAAGAGTTGAAAAACTGTCTAAATTCTTTCATCTGTAATAAAATGGTCAGTGTTTCTGCTCTACCATTTAGGTTTAGTGTAACAATTAGGTTTAACATCCAGGCATCCATGAAAACAGAATTTATTAAATTTAATGGAGTTAGAAGTAAGCAGGAAGTTAGCTCGCTAGTGTCCATCTAAGTATAATATACCATGTTCTGACTGGAAGATTTCTGAAACAAATTAAGACGTTCAGCTCTGCTATCACTTTCAACATAAATAAAGACAGGAAAATAAACAGCAGTGACGTTTGTAGGGTTACTGAGGTTTGGCTAACTGGTATATAACGATGTGCTACGTGATTGCTAGCGACACAGCTATAAACAGTGAAGCTGGAGGATGAAGGCTAACTTTTTTCCACTCAATAAAAATTAATGTGAGGGTTCCCGATGGTTAGGGCCAAATGCAATCGCATAACAAGATGCTGAAAATGGACCAACCTTCAGTCAGGAGAACAACTGAGATAACTGATCTACAATACGAGGTTAGACATTAAGATACTGCTGCATTGGCTCGGCTGTAGTTACATCATAAGGTTTTAAAAACTGAGCTTTAAAATAAATAGTGGTAATAAAAACCAAGAGAGCCCGACGGTGATCACTGACTGTTTTTAGGAGGGTTTTGAGATTAAATAGAACAAGATAAAAACATAAAACATGTTAAAAACACAAAAGCTGTATTAAACGTAGGGTAGTTTGGGCCCGGAAGCAGGAATCCATCACGTCATCACTTAAAGACTGGATTTGTTTTTTTTTTATTTCAGAAGGTCTGTTGCCTTTTCATAGTTTTCACATGAGATGTAAAGTCAAGAACTGCCAATAAAATGTTTTCTTTGCATCTCTGTGATCATCGAACATAAAAACAAAATTCTGAGCATGCAGATTTACTTATTTGTTTCGATATTTGTGAGAATATCACTCAAAAATGTGTTGATTGCAAATCAGTCCAAGTAAATGCAAGACACAACTTATGCTCTGGGACTTTAAAACACTGCCACACTACAAGCAATAAAAAATAGGGAAGGAGAGTAGTAGAGCAATTTCCAATTCTCAACACCTATTGAAAATTACTCTTGCTAGACAGATGAGGTGAGAATGAAAATAGAAACATACAATGGAGGGAAGACTTTCTTTTTACCCCCTTTGCCTGTGATCAGTAATCACTGAGGCAGGCAGGAGAGAGTAATCTCAGAGAGGGTTCAACAATTCTGCCCATCCTGAGATTACATTATTTTCCCAAATTACAAGTGAAGCCTCTCAATCCACTAGCCAATGAATCAACAGTGTAGGTAGGGAGCAGAGAGCTGTGTATGGCGTGTCTTCTAAGACAAGGTGTGTGTGAGGCATTCCATTAAGGAAAGAACAACTGGGAATACTCTGTGTGGCACATAAAGGCAAAGCAGTGCAATGGCAGCAGAAAATTATTTCTCAGAACCCAACTGAAAAGGTTCCCGGGAGCAATCCTCATCTCTTAGAAATGAATGCATGATGTAAAACGTGTTAATAAATATTTTTGGAGCATTGTTGATAAATATACCACTTTAAATGTGTATGAAAACCCATAAATACAACAAATATATAGAAAAAAAGGACTTGATGTTCTTAAAAGTATTACCAAATCCATTTCATCATGGAAGACCATCATTTATGATTTGATATCAAGAACAGAAAAGGTACAAAGGTTGTACTTGCCATTTGCTATTTCATACATTTTTAGTGCATGTGTATTTATTTACTGAAGGATGATTTGCTTTCTACATAAATGTCACAAGCAATCATGAGATATGTGCTGGATGTTCGATGTAGCACTGGGTTCAAATATTTTGATTAAAAATATAATTACAAGTGTCTCATTCTTTTGTAGTGTGCTATTTGAATAGACTGTGTTAACTTAACTGCATAACTAAGCTGTTTGTTCATATCCAGAAAGTAAATGAGTGCATAGAAATAGAATCAATCCTCCCTCCCTTGACCTTGCAGAGTCAAGGCGTTCCAAGGCGTTCCTTATCTAGACAGCTGCATAACTCGACTAACTGGGCTCTGCTACACATTGTAGACATGTTCTGCTTCTGCCATCATCCGCAATCTTTAGCTATATTTTATTTGCTATATAGTGAAATTATTGCTTACATGTCAGGCACCAAGTTTTGTATTGTTTTACTGAAATGCTAGTTATGCGATAATCCTAGCCTGAAAGTTTTTCTTTTGCATGCTTAGGTATAAGAGAAGACATATCACGAAGGTGACAGTTTCACTGTTGAATCAGTCTAAACCCTGATTAAGAATTCTGCATTTAGTTTTTGTAGAGGCTAAAACATAACGTACAGCAGCGTTTATGGTTATGCAGGCAGTTTTATGTGTTAATTACCTTTCGGTTGTGCCTCCTATTTTACACACAGCTAAAATGGAAAAAAAAATAAAAACCCAGGACTATTTTCCCTCCTGGCTACCCACTCTTTGTTGTGGTTAGTGTTTGTTTCAAAGGCAAACATATTTATGTGTCGGGATTTTCCACTTCTTTTGTCTCCTTTGCAAAGGGTTGGAGAATCTCCTTGCTGAATGCGCTGACATTTGTCTTCATATTGATACTATGGTTATTGTTCTTTATATTCAGATGATTATTTTTATTCTCTAAATTCAAAACTGCAGTAGTAGAAATGTAGAAGAATCAACACTTATCGAGTACAGTTGAGCCTGCAGCTACTGTGGCTAATCCCAGTATTTGTTGACTGTGTCGATGCAACGTGTAGTTACATTTTCAGGAAGGTCCAAGGCAAGTTACAACGTAACTCATGTACAAGGGTTTATGAAAAAGAAATTGTGGTTCCCACTGAGCATAAATTAGATACATGCAAGTAATACACAGTTTTGGGTCTGTTATTTAAAAAAGGGACTAAATCAAAAAATTGGCTGGGTGTAAATTAAAGCCATCGTTCTAAATTTCTGATAATTCATCACAACTTTTGTTACCTGCAGAAAATCAGACTCAGGTTGCCGTTTTGGGGTCAAAGTACCCTCAGCTTTAACATCATTCTGGGTGCTTCACTGACTTTGTGTTAGCATGCTGTGTATTTGTTAGGAGCCTATGGTGTGTTGGAAGTATAATGCAGTTGATTTTGTCCTGGATTCAGTTTGCACTTAACAAACGCACTCTTCACCTTTTATGCAATTAAAGTATAAGTAAAAAAGGACAAAATGATAATAGTAAGTTAGCATTAGTGTGTTAGTATTATAGTTCTCTTGTACTTGTCTTAACTCTTTAATTGGCTGATGCTAGCACTAAATGTTTTTTTTCTTGTCAACATTCTGTTTTTCCCAACAAATCCTGACACCACAGATAGATTTTTAAGCTAGCTGTTAGATGAGAAGAAAATAATGGTAATTTGACACCCATTACAGACAGTCTCTGATTAGAACTATTAGATTCTGTGGTTCTCACATTTCAAAACAAGGCTAATGACTGTAATTTTGTTCCATAGTGTCCTCTATGCACAAGTGTACCTCACCAGCCACCAGATGCATAGATAAAAAGGCATCAATACATTTTTTAAGACAGAGGGAAGGATGAATGGATCTAGTTTGTATTTCTGAATGATCAAATGGGACCTAATTGATGAAAAGGCACGTTGTGAAGACATGAAATACAATGGAGACTTGAAATGCTACAAGAAGAATATTTGTGTAGCACAGTAATGCTTTGTCCTCTAGTCTATTTTAAAGAATCCATATCAGTTTAGTTCCCTTGGGGACAACGGATTTAAACCAGCATGTTTGGATGCCAAGTCAATAAGTCTGAACTACCAAGCAAAACAATCTACAGTGCTATTGACTGAAATTCTGTGGCACCTTTCTTAATCTCTAGAGCAAATCCTTAAAGACCCCTGGTTGTGATAGATTTTAAAAATGATGATTACTGTTTTTTTCAACATTTCCTAATGTTACAAGGAGCTTTTTGGTAATGATAATTAAGTCCTAAATTTCTCAGCAGTACTAAAATAATTCCTAAATAATAGTCTGAACAAGCAAATCAATACTGGACAAACGACATGTGAATTGTGCTGTTTTGCATTCTTCTTCATATTCTTGCTTCAAATGCACAGTGGTGATAGAGTCCATGTGAAGAAGAACAGTACGATCATTTTGTCTATTCCACAGAAAGAAAAAACAAACACTGTGCATGTAGAACCTTAGGCTATTTTAAGAGATAAAATGCAATTTTAATATGTTTGCCATTCTCCCCGTTCATTATTGGTGTTTCTTAGGAATATGAAAATGACTATCCTAATTCAGTAAAACATATCTCAAGGCAAAATTACTGGAAAACAAGCAAACATATTGCCTAGATGTGATAATACCAATTAAAATTTAGCAAATATTTTAGTCCCTGGGTACAGGCAACTTTATGATGACATACAGTAGGAATGACACTGTTATTAAACTTACATTTTTTTTTTGGTACATGATTGTGTTAATGGGGTCTGCTGTCTAAAAATAATGAGAGAATTAAATAAAAATATGCAATTAAATTGACATTAAATTATAATTCTGCAGTTAAAAAGAAAAAAACAAATAATAGTACCTTAGTATCTTCAAGGTGTCTATATGTGAGGCCAAATGCTAACTAAAAACCAGTAAAATGATGTCTTGCATTACCAAGCTAACAGAGAATCATCTCCTAAAATGATTGTTTGGATTTTAAACATTAGAAGTGTGTATCATGCTCAGTCTGAGTTGTCTTTGGCAGTCAAACGTGTGTCATATTAACTATATTGGGAGATTTATTAAACTACTGAAATAAATGATCTTTAGTAAAGATAAATGTTTAAATGTTGTGTAGATTAGAACACTGGTGTTTTTTATCATTCAGTATTTGTAAGTTGTAGCTACTTAACCTTTATTTAGTCAGGTTAGCTACTCTATAGGTTTATATAAGAATCTCAGAAAGTAGTGTGCTGTTGTTCATGTGGTACCTCGCATCTCAAGCAGTCTTAAAGTACATTTCAAACAAGGTAAAGACAAATGTCAGGTGAATGCAAGAAAAGTGATATGATATGATATCCCACCTAATGACATAATCTATATAATATCCACGAAATAGAGATATTACAAACTAATACTAAGTAATTTTTTCATAACAGTCTTATTCATGAAAAAACTTTGTACTTGCATACCTTAACTTAACAAGTCCCCATTCTGTGGTAAATGGACTGGTTCTTATATAGTGCTTTTCTACGCGATCTGAACAATCAAAGCGCTTTATACAGCTCGTTCATTCACCCCAATTACACAAGCCCAAGTTTTTAGTGCTGTCTAACTAACATTCATACATACACACTCACACTCCGATCAATGCATTTCAGAGCAACCCGGGGTTAGTATCTTGCCCAAGGATATATGGCATGCAGACTGAAATCAAACCCCCAACCTTCCAGTTAGTAGGTAGGTGACCCAGTCTACCACCTGAGCTACAGCCACCAACAACAGCATCTGGTATTCCCAGGCGGTCTCCCATCCAAGTACTAACCAAGCAAAACCCTGCTTAGCTTCTGAGATCTGACGAGATCGGGCGTGTTTGGGGTGGTGGTGTGTTGTATTGTGTATGTCTTGTAACTAATGATTACACTATATTCTTACTGTTATTTTATGAATTTTATGAATATATTAATATTCATAATATTTTTGAAAGTTTTTTAAGAACTTTATAAATAGAACAGAAAAAATAAGACTAAAAAATTTAGTTCATAACAACAATAAAAACAACAGCAAAGGCAAATTATCTGTGCGGACTTGAACCCTTCTGCCTGCCCATTCCTACAGCAGGTATAGACATCTGGAAAAAAAATGGGCATTTCAGTGACCTTCATAGTAATTGGAGTTCAGCATCAAGTAAATGGTCTGAGAAGTGGTGATCCCGTCTTAATGCGTAACTGACCACAATAAGTCACACTGATTGCATTTTAATGCTGTGTGGCAAAAACAACAACGTTAATGGTCCAGTGTTGGCACGGTATGCCAAATGGTGACAGAGACTTATATGAGCCACTGTGGAGACAAGTCAATCAGTGTGAGGCTGGTGCCAAGTACTTGTTGTCGCTTTGTGTCTCTGCTGGAGGAAGGGTCACACTCATCATGCTTTCCACTAATACATCCTGTCCCTCACATCCCCTAATACCTGGCACCTTGACCATGTCAGCTGATCAGCACCTGTGACTCATCCACTGCATATGTTGCACAAACAGCAGCTGCCTCATTTGAATGTTTTTTGAAGTGAAATAATTGCTTCGCTGGACATTGTATTTAAAGGCTGGGTTAGAATAATGGGATATGATCTCTGCAGCCCTGTTTCACCATAATAGATCTGCCGTGATTGATAGGGTTGCTGATCAATATGATTCACGGATTGCTTTGGCAGGTACTGAGACTGCTGGCTTTCAAAACTCATTTTCCACCTCATATTCTGTAATCACAAAAACCCACATATCAAAGTGTCATGTGTAATATGAAATGAATTCTGTGATGTAGCACTTCCTCGTGATTGCTGATGCACATAAATAAAAGGCCAGATTTAAACCTTTTTTTTGGGTGGGGGGCTAACTACTTGTACCACAAAACCAGATTGATTTTTAAGTTTGTAGAATGTGGAAATATGCACTTTTTTCTGCTGTCCAGCAAGTTTTGAATTTGTTCTAGCTAACTTTCCAACTTCTGAGGTCAAGGTCTAATACGTGCTTCACAGCTTGCAGAGGTGAATTTTCCAGATTCGACATAAGGTCACTGAAAGCCTAGGGTTCTGATAGTGGTCAGAAGCTAGCTTTCACTCCTGAGTACAAAAGGACGATGCTTTCTTTACTGCAGCTCCGCATGGATGGGGTTAAACAAGTCATCAGTCACATGGGTGAAAAAAGGTTAAGGGTGGTCACATCCAGATCAGGACTTGAGAGCTGACTGATGGGCTATTGCTATAAAGCTCTGCCACTGTGGTTAGACATCTATTAATGTCTTATATTACAAATTACCTTTATACTACTGAGCTCATGGGCTGTGTTGCTATGCAAAAATATATTTCATAGGACTCAAATAGTTTTAACAACCCAATAAGTTATGAATTTGCAATTTTAGAAAGCTTTACAAAATTACAGCATATTGCAGTTTTGGTGAGAAATAAAAGGAAGGAGAGATTTTTGATGGATCACAAAATGTTCCTACTCTTAACAATCTTGAATGTCAGTCTGAGTCTGATTTTGTGTTAAACTCATGCTGATTGCACCAGACTAAAGTCGAAATCACTTTGTATACAGCATGTACTTCAAAAGCGAAGATGAAGTTGCTTTATTCGTCTTCATATATGCCACTTCAAGGGCATACAGTATAACAAATATCATTTAAAACTTTTAAGATTTGCAAATATAGTTCAGCTGTTTTTTGTTGTTGTTTCTTTTTCTTTTACATTAATTAAATCCCTCTGTTAATCAAATATACTCAACTGAAAGGAAAAATAAAATCAAGGTGCATTTGTTTTGATTTGTGTTATTACGAAGTGCTGTATTTCATAGCTGAAGCTTTTGGCCATCATTTTAGACTATTTGCTTTTTCTACTTGTACACGAGTACACAGATGAATGCTTTGCCAAGAAAAAGATGTTAAGGAAACAAATCTACTAAACTCATACATGCAGACCCGTCACACAGCACGTTGTTAAATTGCCATGTTCATAGACACAAATTTTTATGTTTTTCTTTTCTTTTATTGTTTTTTGGCTTTTTTTTTTTTTTTCCTGTTTTCTTAACCAGTCCTTAAATATTATAATTTATGCAATAATATTAAATATATATTACATTTATTATATACAATACAATATTGTAATGCATATTATTTAAGGCAAAAAAGAAATTATATAGACAACAAAGCGGCACTTCAAGCTGCACACTTAGGTGGTGCACTTGCTGTTTTGCGCTGTCTCTATGAATGCTTGCTAATGTTTCAGTCAATTGTAGCAGAAATTATTCACACTAGTTGGGACATTGTGCACAAACTGTTATATCTGGCTTTCTGTTGTTAAGCAGGTCAGGCTTACACTTACACACAAGATGCTGCTGCTCATATCTCCTGAACTCTCACACAAACTTTTACTTTAAAGTATTGTTTTGCCTTCCTTGTACTACTGAACAGTTCACTCAAAAAGAAAGCTCTTCTGACAGTGCCCAAACATCTGGTTTACTTGTGCACACACCATGACTGAGGCTACGTCCACACTAATGCGTTTTTGTTTGAAAACGCATCTTTTTTTCTCCGTTTCGCCCTCCCGTCCACACTGAGACGGAGGGAAAACGGAGCTTTTTTGGAAACGGTCTCGAAAACGCATCTTTTTTTCTCCGTTTCGCCCTCCCGTCCACACTGAGACGGAGGGAAAACGGAGCTTTTTTGGAAACGGTCTCGAAAACGCATCAATTTAAAAATGCAGCATTTTTGTGTAGTGTGGAAGGCAAAAACGGAGCTTTTATTAAAACGGTGACGTATGTTAGTCATATGATGCAGTCATGTGACCACTTTAACTAAGATGGTCAGACGGCATCGTACCGCAGTTGTTTTGTCATTTTGTTTGCTCAGTTTCAGTTTAGTTTCAGTCAATAAGTTTTTAGTGGCCGTGTTGAAGATTAATATGAACTCATTTGTGACTCGGAGCAACAACTCCACCTCATTATCATTCATTTGACACATTCGGTGCTTTGTCTCGCCATTTCGC
>VUQR01024903.1:19064-35875 GCA_015108515.1 Hemichromis elongatus | reverse complement strand
CTGATGGTTTTTAAGACTGCAACTTTGAGGAATCTAAACTATAAGACATATTTAGAGTTTTTTTTTCTTTGCTACAACAACGTGGTGTATGCTGTACAGTGTAGCAAGGAATGCCCAGACCTCTACATTGGAGAGACCAAACAGCCACTTCATAAACGCATGGCACAGCATAGAAGAGCCACCTCGACGGGACAAGACTCTGCCGTCCATCTGCATCTAAAGGACAAAGGTCACTCTTTTGAGGATGCCAAAATTCACATTTTGGACAGAAAAGACAGATGGTTTGGAAGAGGAGTGAAAGAAGCCATCAATGTCCACTGTGAACGGCCATCTTTGCACAGAGGCGGTGGTTTACAACACCAACGATCACCCATCTATAATCCAGTTTTGAGATCCCTTCCCAGACGCCTTAATGCCCATTCACGTCCTGGGCAATCTGACCTCTGGAAATCACATGACAGGATGAAGCTAGGTTTCACATTGAGCTCACCCAAAACCATGGCTGATTGAGACCCACACCCGTTTTCACACCTTGACTCTGTGATTAGGCAGAGGATCAGTAGGGGGTCCATCGTCCGTCTCGGGGGGACACTCCCACAGGGCTTAAATATGGGACTCTCCACCATTTGACCCTAGAGCTGAAGCTTCTCGGATGAGAGATGAAACATCTTCATGCAACTTAAAGAAGTCCAGAGGTCTTTTCTTCATATGCTCCTTAGACTACGATGACCTGGATGACTGAGAACCTTCACAGACGATTCTAATTGATTGTGTCATAATGTGTTGCTTTTTTAAAATATTTTAACCTAATTCACTTTATCTATTTAAGCGATTTCTTTGTTCCATTTAAAAGAAATCTGGCCTTTTGTGGTTTGTGAAACTGAACTCAGCTTTTCAACCACTGTGGTTAATTGCAGTTCATTCATGATTTTAAAAAGGGAGGGCTGTTACTTTTTCACATAAGGCCAGGTAGATTTGGAAAGGTATTTTTTTCTCCTTAATAAATCATCATTTAAAAACTGCATTTTAAATTTACTCGGGTTATCTTAGTGTAATATTAACATATCTGAAACATTTATGTGACAAATAGAAAAAAGGAAAAAAAAATATCGGAAAGGCAGCAAATACAACAACCCTTCAGGTTTAGGGTCTTCCAAAATGAGCTTATGTTACATTTCACTCGTCTGTATAAAACACCCTGGAGGTGTCCCACCCATTTTTAACTGCCCTTTAATTACAACAGGCTGATGCTCTTGTTTTGCATCAGATAATTGTGACACCTGTCATGTTGCAGTACCCAAACAAAGATGATATGAAATGTGCAGCTGAAGCCAAGTTGCAATCACTTAGAAAAAGAATAAGTGTGGAGAATCACTGTTCTAATGCTCAAGACATTTCAGGTGTCTTCAGTACTCTGTGAGAATTAACCTTGTTATTTATTGTACTTTTATTTCTCATACTTTTATTTCTTGTCATTTCCACATTATTACAGTAGTACATTTGGGGCCTGTTATGTGAGATACTTTCATTGTATCTTAAATTTTCTTATGTGATGGGATAGTTTTATTTGGCTAATCAATTCAGGCAGCAGAAGACACTTAAATCTGCTTTAAAGGTGAATCTCCTACCCCGAGGTGTTGAATCCCAGGTATTTAATAGCCAACATCTAATGTATAATGTGTCCAAGTCCGTGCAGCAAGTGTGATGCCCCTGCAGCTAAATCAATAGGATTTTACAGGAACTGCCAAGTCGATCTTACAGTAATTCCTTGTTATATGATGTCATGCAGCCTCCATGCAAGCAGACAATGCTGTTGGGGATGAATATGAACAAAAAAGAACACTGGAAAACATGTTGGCTTTATGTGGAATGGGCTGTCTTTGGCTTTCTTTTGCAACTCTGAGAGGATTAACTATTGTTTTGTTTTTTTACTGGTGGGAGGATGTTCATGTTATTTTTCTATAGGCTGGATATTCAATTTCTGCTGATCTGGGCTAAGAGGGGTATTTGTCCCAACTGGAAAGCAAAGCAGTAGGTGCTGTCTGGGACGTGTGTGGGTGGTCGATGAATTCGTGATTTTACTTGTTATCCTGCCTGTTCAAGACTGAGAAGGATGAGGATTAAAAAAAAGAAAGGTATAGAGGGTTAGAAGTATTCTTCAGAGCCCGAGTACCAGACACTGAACACCTCCTATTGCCTATAAAGAGAGTGAGTGTGATTTTTTTAAAGTGCAGCAATGATCCAACACCTCCTCAATCCCCTCCCTCAGGGCTCTCTCCTCCGGTCCACTGTTGCAGTATCTTGTTGAGCTGGACCATGAGATACCAGCCCATCCCGGAGTATCACAAACAGCCCACAGCACCCCCTCTCTATTTCAAGCCACCTTCATGTTGAAACATTTGCTTCTCCTCACCAGCACAGAAAAAGAAAAGCCTCCAGTGTTTCGTGTATTTGCTTTAAATGGAGCCCAAATGACATCACATTGCTGCAGTGCTGCACTGTCCATGAAAGGTGTCAGTCGTTTCCTCTGATACCAAGAATTTGTCCACCGGCCACTTGGCTCTGCTCTGCTCCAGACATCATGGCGTGACCAAATGTATTCTTTTATAGCGGGCTCGTGTTACGCAGGTGGACGCCTGCACGAAGAGTAGAAGCGCATTTTCAAAGGTTGCCTTTTCTCTGGGACACAGCAAGATTTCCTGCCACATCCCGCCCGAAGAAATCGACCGCATTGCTTTATAGAAAGAGCGGACGGACCAAGTCGTGTAAGAAAACTAATTGCTCGCATGGGTACGCATAGTGTTAGAGGAGAAAGAGAGAGAGAGAGAGAGAGAGAGAGAAACAGTATCAGTGCATGGGTGGGATTCCTTCATTGCGCTTCAGATAGGGGAAGTTATGGCAACAAACGTCTACAGTGAAGGTAAATAAATGTCAGGAAATTAGGCACGATACGTGCGCCGTAGTGCTGTAATTAACAGAAATCCGGTGTTGGTGGAGACTTTTCCGTGAGAGGCTTTTTTTTTTTTTTAAGGAGTGCAACCTATCGCTTCAAAAGAGCCCCATGCTGCAGTTCTCCATCCCGACACCATCTGTACTGCAATTCATCACAGGCGTGAGATTTATTGGAAATTTAATCCATCGTTCCTCCGCGTTACAAACCCGTATGCGGGGGACCTGCTACGACCACGTACTCACGCTTTAACCCATTTGAAGACGGCTCGGACGCAACCCTCGGACCCTCCTGAGCTTTTGGATTTTGAGATTTCAACCTAATTATTTTCTGCCTGCCCTCGAGCCCTAATCGGATCGTACTGGGATTTTAGGTGGGGTTTTATCCCGATGCAGGTAACTGGGAAGGACTGTCTCTTGTTGATGACACTTAAGCAGCAGATTGTCGCTCATTGGGTCCCTTGGATTTTTTTCCAGCACAACCCTGATCAGCGTAACAAGAAGGTTTTACACCTGAATTTGGAATAAATGAACTCTCGTCAGCATCCGAGTTTCGTTGTGAATTTATCCGCGGAGACAAGTGTGTGGACGGCGAAATCATGTGCATTGGGATCAAGCCTTTGGCTTCTGCTATATTAGTCCCAGTTCCACTTCTGGTAAGTCTCTCAGACTTGGTGAGAAATGTAAATTAGACTTTTGCAGCTGTGACACATACGTGGGTGCAATGTGATGAGCTAAATGGTGTCCAGATCTGTGATGTGCGGCATGGACTGTGCAAACTAAATATAGAATAATAGGCATCCGGTATCTATCTATCTATCTATCTATCTATCTATCTATTCAGAAAATCATTTATGTATCTTGATGCATAATGTGCAAGTGTTTCAAGGCTATTCACAGTAGTCTGCTTATAATATGGTATAAACCTGTCTGGCAGAGATGTCTTCATGTTACTTGAGATATCCAGCTCTCACGTGGTTGTTAGTGCTGTTATACAGTCTGATAGACTGAGTCCGATGGGCTCACAACAGCTCTGTCATAGGGCTGACAGAGCTCCTAACTGCAATGAAGACGCTTAAACAGTGACACAAGAGTTGAATTCCCACAGACAGAAGCGCATGTGGAAATGGCCCGGGTGTGTCTGCATCAGCACCACTTAGAGACCAAGGGTTTTCATAAATTAGCAGCAGCTGCTGGATTCCTCCCATCAGGGTAAATTGTACTGATTGCTCAGAGAATGGACCGTCTTACATTGGAGCCACAGAGCCTGAACCTTCAGGAAACTTATTACTGTATTGTTAAGTTTGAAAAAACATTTGGCTAAATGATAAATTCGTGTGATGAGTAGAGGCCTTTTCAGGATGTGTGCACTGTATATTATTCTACTCCTGACCTTTGTTTTGGCAAATCAGCTAATCAGGTTTAGAAATGATGAAGGGATACAGAAGCACTGATGCAGCATTCTAATGATCTCATGGGCACTGTGAGTGAATTTTGCCTATAATGGTTGCAGCTGGAATTTTCAGCCCCTCTCATCATTTTCCAGTTACTTTATAATCACTGACTCGTTAGACTCAATGGAGTGGCTATCCCAATTTTTGCACAGTGCTTCAGAGGTCAGCATTTGTCCCTGAAATATCTATTTATCACTCAGAGGACATCAGTTACATCTTGCAGGGAAAATGAGAACTCACGATGTCTGCATGGTATAGAGGTTGTAAATCAGTTAGATTGAGGTGGGGTTAAATTGTCAATATCTTTCACTAAAGTCAAGTGAACATCCCTCGTATAGCTCCGCTTAATCCACACAAAACCTTCTAAGACATCCCTTGGGATACATGTAGACACTGGACAGCTGTGTGGCTACATTAGGGCAGGCAGTGAGTGTTACTGCAGCTTGCAGTGCTATTGGAAAACACTGACTGCCAGCTGTATCTATGGTATACACCCTCCTTTAGCATGTATGTTCCTACATGACAGAGCACCCACCTTTTTCACGGCTGTCAACTGCAGTAAAGTGAAAAAATAACAGTTGTCATAAATGAATTTTAACATAGTCTGACAGATGACTAAAGGCAATAAAATACTATACTGTATTTGTCATGTAAGGCTTTTATTGTAAGAAGAGCACAAACAGCTGTCTCAAGGGCTTGACTCACTCTTATTGTTTAGGGTTTGAAGTAAAGAGTTAGCCCTGTGTTTTTGGCAAAAAGCAAATTGAAATGATGTTTGGCTAAAACTGTGCATCTTACAAGTTTTGACATAAGAGACTTGAGAAGTCTCCTTTATCAGAAGTTAATGAGGTTTCTTCTTTGGAGGGTTGATACCCTTGAGCTTTGTTGGATTTGTGATTTGACTTAGCAGTGCATGAAGCAGGGTTCTTATGTATTTAAATGCCTTTTTTCTTTTTTACTAGCTGTGTGCGTTGCAGTAAGTGGTGATGATCATGTCTTGTCACTTTGCTTGTCAGTGTGTTGCAGGATGTTACAGCAGAAGCTCAGAGCATTTGCTGTCATGTGTTTGCCTAATGAAATCAGACAGGATGGTCATTATCATTATCATGCATTATTGCCAACACTTCCATGTTCAGCAATGCTAATGCAGGCAGTAAACTGCTGCAGAACAAATTAATATCTCAGCAGGTAATGCCATAAAAGGAAAGTTACAGTGACATGTGTGCTGAGGTTTTTGTTTTTTATTACTATTTTGCTTTCTAGGTTGCTATATGCAGGCTGAGAGGTTAGATTAATGAGGTCTCTCTGCCTTGCCATTCTGTTGCATTGTGTTACAGCAGCTGCTCATGGTGCTGGTGTCATGTGTTAGCATTATGAAATCAGGACCAGTGGTGGGTTATCAGCCACTGCAGAAATGGGAGCAAACACAAGCTATTGATCTGTATTGAGGAGTATAAAAGACTGTATAGGGCAGACATGTATTTGTTCTCTATACAAGGTATATTAAAATAGCCCTTTACAGTGAGTCATATTCTCAGCTTGACATTTTCAAAATGCACGTATTTGCTGAAAAGATTACATTTTCCCAGATACTCTAAGCTATCAATCTAAGAGTTAAAATAGTGGTTTAAGTAGTGACTTTTGGCAGTATTTTTAGTCATTTCTTTCCACAGTTCTGCACCGTATGGTGACATATGATATTGTGGGCTGATTCCACCATCGATGAAGATGTTTTTCCGACTGAGACATTTTATTTAAGGAAACAAAGAGCAAAAAAGTTTTTGGGGACAATATCATGCATATCTCGAGAGAAATAAATGGTGTCAGGGAGTTAGAAAAAACTCTACCCTCTTGTTAATTTTTCTTGAAGTTTGGACTTTGAATGCAGAAAAGAACCAGTAAAGAAAAGTGAAAAGTACCAATTAAGTTGTTATTGGTCAAAAGAATGAGATAGATGTTTCTCCCAAGGCAAGTCAAGTTATTTAGCACTCCAGATGCATGAAAAAGGTTCGAGAAATGGCATAATTACAACTAGCCACAAAGATCAAAGGAGTAGCCACCAAAGCACTGAAGCAATTAAACTAGAGCTGCTCTTGGATTTTATATTTGAGCGAGTAACAAAGTGACAAAAAAAAAAAAAAGCAGTGGAGCTCTCAAAGGAGGAAAGGCAGGTAAATAACATACAGGCCTTGGAAGGCATAAAACACTTTTGAACTTTGCGACACGATGGATTTCAACAGGGAGAAAATACAAGAGCAAAAAAATATTCAAGTTAATGCCCACTGCAGTAAGTTGTTAAACAATGTTTGGTGCTTATGTTAGATGTATAATCTATTCCGTACACATTACTTATTTTTGCTCATCAGCACAGGGTGTGTTATGTTGCAGTGTGTTGAGGACACAAAACAGGTTTTTGTGCAGAAAGCTGATGTTCCTTCACTACAAGAAGGGCCTATCTCCTGGGTTTGTCTGCATGCAAGAAGCAAGATTTAAAGACTGTCTGTTTAAAGGTGAATGTGACTTTAGTAGCTTAGATGTTTGACCTGACCAAAGTGTACTCTGTGACTCTGCTGTTGCATGCTGGGATGTGTTACTGTCCCTGTGATTGTGAAAATGACAAGCACATATAGTGTCTTATTTGCTAAATGATTTTTTTTTTAATTACTTTGGTTGTGTCACTAAAAATACATCACAATCAAAAGGTAATAGATTGAATGTGGAAAAATAAAATCCTTTAAAAGCAGAGCAGGTGAAAACTGGCTAAAGCATTTCAAAAGCACAATTTAAAGGTGCAGAAGTCAGAGTTGCAAGACTTTGTAGCTTTGACACTTGGTCATTTTTGATATCTCTTAAGAGCATTCGTATTCTGAGTTGGTAACCTTTGGAAGTCATGATTGCGGCAATTCTCGTTTTACCCTGAAGGCTTTTAGCCTCTCACATCTGGGTAGTAAGTCTCAATAAGAAGAGCTGTCATTTATTGTCAAGCAGTGTGAATCTGTGTCTGCAGTGCACTTGTTAACATTGCCGTTATTTTTTTTTCTGACAAATAAGTGATGAAACAGGTAGGTATGAGAAGCTCTGGTTGTTAAAGTCCGACCTGCCTTTTGCTCTTTAACATGTAAAATGTAGTAACAGGGTGTAAGGGAGAAGATACTGTGGGTTGTGATATAGAGCGAAGCAGTGGATATTCATTTTGAGGGTGGCTAACTGTCTAGCAGAGGCATACAGATTCATAAAAGAATTCATAACGTGGTGAGAGAGCCAATTCTTTCAGGAATATTGTGGATGAATATGGTCAAGCTGATCCCAGTGGTATGCAGCAGTTATAATCCAAGCATGGCATATTCCACCTGTCTAGGGCAGCCAAATCCTGACGCAAATATTCAATTGGGAAAATGCTTATAACCTGCTATGGAGCACATGGCATCTAAACTGCAGAGGCGCATCACTGCATAGTACCAGCCAGTTGCCCGTTCCTTCTGATGAGTCAGAATATTATTGGTGACATCTATCTCCCTCAAGAAACAGCGCTGTGCAGTCGTCTTACCACATGTGGCAGCCTTAAACTGTTGCTCTCGACACTGCGTGTCAGAAACTCTAAATGGTCATTTAGATAAAGAAATGTGATATCATTGTGTAAACCAGAAAAAAAAGCACTAGTGTAGAATAATAGCAAACCTCCAGCTTCTAGTATTTTTCTGTTTACCTGAAGGTGACATTGATTTAGATAATGCTTTCAGCAGCTGCATCTGGTCGTATTGATCAATATCTTCTACTAGAACAGCATTTCACTTTGGCTCTCTTGAGCAAGCCAATTAAGGGAGCTACATGCTCTCATACAGAATTTGAAATGTGCACAAACACTATCATCCCCACAGCGCCATTAAATAATGCATAAGGACAATATATTATTGTGCTGTGCCTACTACCACAGGCCTTGCTGGTCCTGTTAAGACTTTCTCCTCTGAACTCAGAAACACTGGCCAAAATTTAGTGCCTTTAATGCACTATTCAATCTTGACCGATGCATTAGGAAAAAGATGAATTACTCCTCCTGAATATGCCACTGTGATGAGAGATCATTCGCTCCTTACTTATTGATTTGTTTGTCAGAAAGTCGTATGGTGTGCTCAGCCTGCACCAGCCTCGCTGTGGCTGTGCTGCCTATTAAAGGCTGGAACACTACAAAAGCATTAACTGTTCTAGTGAAGTGATCGGTTAAGAGCCTCGACCGTCGCATTCTGTTTCCTCAGTTTGGTAGAATATCTGGCTTTAATAGAGACGCATGCATAATCCAGCACCCCAGTGAAAAAAAAAAACAAGCACTCTGTGAAAAATATCTTGTCACTGACCATATTTTCATCTAGTTTCTTTGCATGCGGTTCCAGGACAGATGTGGGTGCTGAATGCGCTTTGATGATGTGCAAAATAAGAAGTTGTTTCTTTCATCCCCCCCCTTTTAATACTTAATCAAAGTGCTTTCTGAGTTTTGAGAGATTTACGGTCACACGTTTTGATTTCATGCTTTAACAGCTGACAAACAATAGCAGAAAAATCCAGCTCACCTTGACTAAATCTCTTCTTAGTCTTGATGTCTGCAAGCAGAAATTCACAGGACTATTGCTGCATCTAACTAGGAGAGATCATCACAAAAAAGCACTGCTTAAATGAGATGAAAACTATATTAGCGCAGAGAAACAGCAGCAGCAGAACATCACGCATTTGGCCTGACTCCATGAAATAAGTTTTACTTTGCTGCACTCTTTGGTGAATGTGTTATTTGATATTTATTTAATATGCACGCACGATCCACAAACTGATAATTTACCGCCTTGGGCTTTTTTTCTGAAATGAAAAATCAACGTAGCAGGTTTCTTTCAAGGTGTGGTGCACTATATTTGTGTAAAGCTGCAGCTTATTGCTGTTTAAATCTTTGAGATCCTTGAAAGCTTTACAACGCTGAAATACAGGGAGCATTCCCAGCAGAATAGATTGAATGTACAGCAAGGCAGAAGTGCTGCGCATATAATTTTTGATCATTGGTTTCTGAGCGTAATGGGTGTAGAAAACATCCCTTCTGTTGTTTGTAGGTTAAATATTTACAATACCTGCATTTATGTTTGACTGTTTTTTTTCTCCAAAAATGCCTTGTGCCTTTAAAAGAGCCATCAAGAATGCATAAAAGAAAGATTTATCATTGGCTGCTTTCTAAAGCATGCGTGCAGTGTGGTCGATTTATTTGGCCTTTCTTTTCTTCAAGTAACGAGTATAACACTTTGATCATCACATTATTGCACATACATAGGACAGTTAAACAGGGAGGATTTCTTGCTGATACCGAGTATTATGGGATCTTTCCATCCTTTCCAAATTATTCACCGAAGTTCACCTGTTAATTACCAGACCGTTTGCTGCTGTACTGATTCCAACAGTGAGTTATTTTCAGCAACTTAATTTTGGTAATCCTCATGTGCTTCTTTCTTGTGACTGATTTTTTTATCTCTATGGAAAATACCCAGTTCTTCCCATGATAGCAACTGACTGTTTAGTGGGCCATTTAAAGCCTGCAGAGCATTAAATCTTAACGTGTCACATGCATTCATGTGTCGCATGTAATTAATGATTGATCCTGCTGTTTGTAGCACAGAGTAGCATATTGTAATTTACATGGTATAGTGTCATGGTTTTTTTTTTTTCTTGTTGGGTGAATCAGCACCAATTCTGTGTTTCTGTGGTTACAGCTATCTGCTATTTGTCAGTAGCAGATGTTAGGCATGCCTTACAAGGTAAAACGACAGCAGTCCTTAAGCAAGTTATATATGTGGGCTAAAGAATGAAAGAAAAAACTCGTGAATTAAAAATAACTCATATATGTATATATACAACATACAATGCAATATACATACAATGCACATTGTCCATTACATTTTACAAAAACAATATCAGCTGACCTTAACACTGTTTAATAATAGAAGACGACGTGTTTTGTTCTCTTTGTATCAAACTGTGACTTTAGAATCCCACTAGTGCGATTTTAAATTTGACAAACAGCATGCAAAACAGTTTTTTTTTTTCCTGAAAAACCTTTTTTCCTCTGTTGTTTTCCAAGATATTTTTGAAGTGGCTCCACCATCATTCACAATTCATTTTTGTTTTATGAAGCTGAGAACAGATCCTCTGCCTCCTTTTCCTTTGATCGTTTCATTTTCAGAAAAGGGCTCAACACTGCACTCAAAAATCAAACATTTTTTAGTAGGCATTCAGATTCTTGTGAGTTTACTTCATTCTGTTACATTTACACGTATAATTTGGGCCTTCTTCGACCATTTATTTGGTCCTAATATTTTACTCTTAATTTTTTAACCATATGATGATTGCATACAGCCTAGTCATTCCTCCAAAGAACCCAAAATGTTTATGAATGCATGTACCTGTGTGTAGATACTCTTCCATCCATCCTTGGTGTCTTTGCCACTTTAGTGTATTAGCCTGCTTTTGTAGATATTGGCAGAAATAGTGATTTTTGAGACTATAAACATAATAGTAGTAAGTTTTACTGATCCACCATTTTTCAGACAATGATGAGTAATCTTTTTAAAAAAACAAAAATTATATTCAAGGAAAAGTAAAACAACATAACAAAAAGTATGTCTGTCAAAACCTTTTTGAGGCCATTTCTCTCCTTTAGTAGGGCACTGAGAGTACCTCAAAGAATTTTATTTCTTTTGGAACAAAGCCTCATCTTAAGTGGCTCAAATATACACTTACTTTGCATAGTTACTGCTAAACAAAATGCAGCTCCAGCCAAATATAGTGCAGAACAGCCTATAACTGCACAATCTTTGTGTTTTTTAAGGTTTGTGGGAGGACAAAATATTATAGGTGTCAGGGGTTAAAGTGGAATTTATGCCAGGATGCTCTTTGGTGTAAGACCAACAAGCAGCAGTGACAGGCAAAATATTTGCACATAAAAAGGCCTGCGGTTGAATCAAAGAGTATCTGTGCTTTAAAGAATAATCCTCTCAATGTGAGAGTAAGAACAGTGGAGTCCAGTCATTTAAAAAAACAAACATCAAAAGGAAATTTTAAATACACACAGACATTAATGATGTTATTTCTTGGAAATGATCAAACTGACTAATTTTAAATGCTTTCACATTTTCACTACTTGACGCTGCAATTTTGACATACATTTGAGACTGACATGCAGCTCAACTTAATATTTTGCTAGCTTATTTCAAGTAAGCCTACAGTGTGTTGTAAAAATCAACATTTATGTTTTTCATGAAGAATATGTGACCTTTTGATATTGTTATGAAACAAAATGAGGTCTCTGTGTCAGACCCTGCCCTATTTTTCTCCCCTCCTTGCCGTCCATTTATCAATATCTTATTTGGAGGAATGAGATCTGAAAGATTCGATCACTCTGCCCTACTGGCGATAACCAATACCGCTGTCGTTGGGGCCAAATGGGGGAAGGATAAATGTGCACCCCATTAAGATAGTGTTGACTGCCCTCCATAATGCATGCTGTATGGATCAAATATAAAATAAAACCCGAACAACAGTGCTCTGTCACTAATGCCGGTGAGAGAGAAACCCACACATACACCAAGGAATATTTTCCACTTTCATGTAGAGAAAGAAGGTAGGGCCATACCAGCCGCAGAACCTTGTTCACATGCAATGACTTATTTAGCTGTAATTAAATGGTAATTAGTGGCCATATGTGGAGGGATATCAGTTGAACAGCTAACAAGTCACAACATTTGCTATGTTGTTGTTTTTTTGGTTTTTCTAAACTTGTTTTCCTCTGGCCTCTAGTTGTAGGAACTTCTCCCTTTGTTTTAACACGTGTAAAACGGCTCACCTGCTTCTCCCCCACTTCTCACTGTTCACACGCAGAGTGCAGTCTTTCACTGACAAAGACAGACACCCCAAAAAAAAAAAGGGTTTAGGAGAGAAGATAAAGTAGTGCCTCTGCATGTGCACATTTATTTCAAAGATTGCAGTGTTGCGTGAGTTAGTGTGGGTGGGCAAGTTCCCACACATGCGTGTTGGTTAAATGCGGCGATACTGACATGAGACTATAGTGAGGCTGATTACATTTATGAATGTAAAAATAACAACAATATTCACTATATTAATAATAATTGGGCAAACAAGCTAAAACTATTGATTGGGACGATGGGGGGCAATCACTCTCACTATTTTCGATGCTTGAAATCAACCCTAGCTACAACACCCAGCCCAAATAACTTCTGGATATAATTACTTCTGCTATGAACCTTTGCTCACCTTATTTTTGTCTCTTTTTTCCCCATTAAAGATCTTAACAGTAAAATCTGGTATGTTTTGGGGGCAAACTGTTATCAGAGCAGTTGACAACAAAACTTAACTAATAGTAAAGAGCACAGTCAAAGGAAACGTTAACAGACAAGACTCAAAATATAGTCTTTTTGGCCAAAATTGTGCCACCTCTTTCCATCTACCTGCTACTGGGGGAAACACTTCAGGAACACTTGGGTTGTTTTATACGTCAGGGACAAACAACATTGATTTGATGGCTTAGTTGGAGGTGTTGTTGGTCTATCCTGTTTATTGAGCGGCAAGCAGCAGGGGGTGTTTGCACATGTGCGGTATTGTTGTTGGGATTGTTACTAAGATGGAGACTGTGTATTGTTTGAGTAGGGGAAAAAATGGGTGTATTTTAATTTTGTCCAGTAATGTTGTGGTTATAAAAACATGATCAGGATTAACGACTTTAATTAAAATTTCTAGAGTCCATAAAGCTGTTTTAGGAAAGCCTCAGTTGACTTCCTTTTTTTTTTTTTAACTATAAAGTGTGAATGTCTGTTGTGGCCTATATAACTTCAAATTTGTTCAAGGTAATGAGTTGAATCTTGCTAATCCAGCACAACGCTTGGACACTTGTGATCAGCTCAGTTCTGGGATGATCAGGCTCTGCTACTTGGCTTTGTCTGACCTGATGATGTTGTCATGTAATGTAACGTGCTCAAAGAAAGGCTTTTCTTTCACTAAATATGCGCAGGGACTGATTTTTATCAATGGCAATATGCCAAGCAAATACAGCTTTCTTAAAATATTAATATATTTCTGGAGTGATGATAAATGAAAGCACTACCAGTGGACTAGTAGTGAGTTTTTTCATGCTTACATAAGATGTATCAGCTGAAGGATGGGGTCATTTGCATGCCATTTTCTCAATTCAGTGTTTTGTGATGCGGGGAAGCATTTGTAAGGGCCTGCACTCAGGGCAGGTGGGTGACATTGACTTACATGAGATGTGAAGTGGAAAAACAAAAGCTACACCAACTCAAACTTCACTGTTGGGCGAAAAACAGCAGTTGAATCACAGTCTCAACCCTCAGCCTGTCTGTCTGTCAAGATGCATTGAGACATGCCAACCGAACTCGTGTCAGAGAAAGCAGCGCCCGGTAGAAGGTCAGCTGTATATCATGTTCATATGAGCGGCACTGAGACGTGAAACACGATGAAAGCTTTATGGTTTGATAATGACATCAATACACTATGTAGCAAAAATACCAAACAAACCAGCCCAGTAATGGAACGTGATAATGTTCAAGAGTGATTATCTTCCATCTGGCAGAGGCAGTGTGCTTTAGGTCTTTCGGAGCCATCCGTGCTTGCAGTTATTGATGATGCCCTTAGACGGGCTTCACCAAGATCAGTTGATTAGATTGGTTTGACAAACTACTTTATCCGTTGTGGGACTTGATAGATGATGACTGGATGTAGTCTTTGTTAGCTGGGTGTCTATTGACTAAAAGGACTCCATTTATAGTGGCCAAGATCAGTGCTGTAGGACATTTATAAAGTGTGTCAGCCTTCTTCTGGAAGTTTGAATGGATGAATGGTTAAAGACTGCAGTCCTATCCTCCATATTTGAACTGTACTGTAAAGACTTGACCTCAGGTTCACCACTCTGCATGAATGCACGCTTCCGAGTTTCCAAACGCTTTTTCTGTAGAGTGACTGGTTTTGCTTAGGAGACCTCAGTGGTGTTGAAAACCTTATTTAATAATGTATGTTGTCATTTCTTTACTCTCAAAAAGTGAAGGATCTAAACACTATGTCGATTTGTCTCACAGTTTGTTTGCACAATAATCTAAGGATGCAGGGCTTTTGTTTGGTCAAAAAAGATGAAGCATCGAAATCATCCCTTTCTTCTGCCGATAGGTTTATATATTGTATTATATACAATGTCTTTTCGAGCAGGACAGCAAAAACCAATGAATAATAAAAACACCCAACATAAAACCCGAAATAAAGAAAACAAAATATACTTTATCAGCTTCCAGGAGTTTACAGCAATGAGACTTTTCTCCAAGGGACTTGGCTTGACCTGATGTACTGCAAAGACAAACAGTCGGTCCTTTTAAATGTTTGCAGCAGGAGCTTTTCACTGTCTTTGTTAGAAAAATTGCAAATAACTGTTTAGCCTTTTACAACTGGGTGGAGTATTTGCACACTTCTTATCATGCATAGTTCAGCAAAACTTGAGGCCTTTAGTCCCTCCTCTTCATATTGAAAGCAATAGCTGATTGATCAGTCAGTGACTGAGGCCTGCTTTGTTCTGATAAAATGTGCATGGAAAAATCAAACTCAGTTTTCCAGTTGATCAACTTTGTCAATCATTTTGGCTTTAAATGAAGTTACTAACACAAAAGAAATTAACTAAATCTTTCTAATAATGGTTCTAATTTGTAAAAAATGGTGCTGAAAATTATTTTACTGATTATTGAAAAACTCTTTTTCTTTTATATCAAGAAATTATACAAATATCTATTGTTAACAGCAAGTAGGTTTGAAATCTTTGTTCTTATGCCAAACCAATGAACTGAGCCACTGTGCAATGGCTCAGTTCCTTTTTCTGTATAGTCTTAATTATGATAGCTGTAACTTCTGAAAGTAGACACTCAGACATCTGTCTCTCTTGTTTTAATAGCTTTAGAAAGATCATGAATCTCGAGAAAAAGGTTGTCTTACAGGGTAATATCACATGAATTTAAGGAGTATGTTGCTGTTGGTGTATCTATTTATTAATCATTTTGGGCAAGAGAAACATATTTTTTTTAAATTTATTTAACCTTTATTTAACCATGAAGATCCCATTGAGATTAAAAACATCATTTTCGAGGGAGACCTAGCTAAGATAGACAGCAGCAAGTATCTCACAGTCAAAAACAGGCAACAATAACACACACACACACACACAAAAATAAAATAAAATTCAGTTTGGGAGTATTTAGCGGTTAAGCTAAAAAAAAAAAGTTAGTGTCAGCAACAACTGTCCTCTCAGCTTGGCCTCTGTCACCTTCCCTTCCTCAGGTGAAGCTTCTGCATATGACACAAAAACAGTACATTTTCTAATTGCTGAAATGCTGCATGTTAACATGACAAAAGGAGAAATCTAAAATGCCCATTCCTTTGTTTTATACTTTGTTTATTTTGCTGGATGATTTTGGTGCTGCTTTGCGCTTAGTGCATGTCTCAGAGGAAATAAAGCTCTATTTCAGGATGAAAAGGAGATAACGTCTAAGAAATCCTCAAACTGAAAGAGCTCATGGCATTCGCTCAGTAATAGCAGATGGATACCCCTTTGATCCACGGTTAGGGAGGAAAAGTCGATTGAGTGACTGTGATAAGACTTTCAGCAGTTAAGCACTTCTATTGTATCTTGACTTGACTGTATTTAGAGTACACAGGCACTTTTCTAACACTCTTGTTTAAATAGGGGATCAAAAAGGAATTACAACACAAAGTACATATATACTCATTGTCCACTTTTTGTTTGAGGTTTCTCTACTCTTTTTTTCCCTTTAGAAATATCTCAAATTATTGTGTTATAGATTCAGCAAGGTGCTGAAGAAGCACTTCTGAAAGAACACATTGAAACTGAGGAGTCTGAGATAATGTGAGCTTTGTGACAGGAGTGTCTTCCTGCTAAAAGAACCTATTAGAAAATGTTTCCCCTTAAATGTCCTAATCTGTGAGATACCATTTTCTTAGCAGTTCGAAGTAGGAAAACTATTGCCTTAATATTTCTGGTATTAAGAGAAGAACAGATAATGTCAGAACGTATCATTACTCTGGTCTTATATAATTTAGCTCTGTTCCTGTTTAATGTGTGGCTTTGGTAGCAGTCCTAAGGCTACGTTCACACTGCAGGTCTTAATGCTCAATTCCGATTTTTTGATCAAATCAGATTTTTTCTATGTGGTTGTTCACAGCAAACGTGACAGCAAACGCGCTCTAGTGTGAACGTTCACGGCCCTCAAAGCGACCCGCATGCGCAAAAGAAGACGTTACACACAACGCGCTCTGTTTACGGAAGTAAAAATGGCGAACACAGGCAGGTTACGA
>VUQR01024903.1:0-19044 GCA_015108515.1 Hemichromis elongatus | reverse complement strand
AACACAGCCCAGTTACAATATGACCCTAAAAGTTTAGCTTGAATAGAATTGTCTCCCCGTGTGCTAATCAAGTCCAAAACTTCAGCTTCTGTCCATTGACTGGCCCCGTCTCCAGTTTTCGCCGCCATGCTTTCTCATTTGTCGTCTCCGGTGCTGATAATTGGCGTCTGTCTTGTGTCAGTGACGTAAAAGACGGATTTAGTGCGACACGACCGTTCAAACAGCAGTCGCTTTCTAAAACATCGGATATGTATCGGATTCAGTACCACATATGAAAGTGACCCAGATAAAATGTGAAAATATTGGATTTGTGCTGTTCACACTTTCGTACCGTGATCGGATATGGGTCGCATAGAGTCAAAAAAAGCGGATTTCATGTGCTTTCGCCTGCAGTGTGAACGTAGTTTGCACTAAGGGGCCCAAAGTGTGCCAAGAAGGTAGATGTTAATGTAGATTATGCTAAATTCTGACTTTACCATCTGAATACTGAATCACATTTGTTTTGATTTGTTTTGTTTTTTGTCCACTGTCCAATTTTCTTTTGCTTATACCCAGCATAATCTCAGTGTTAAGCTGACATTTATGGTACCCAGTGTAGTTTTCTGCAGCTGAAGACCATCTGCTTGCAGGTTTGATATGTTGTGCATTCACAGAGGCTCCTCTGGATACCTTGGCTGGTTATTTGAGTTACTGTTGGATTTCTATCTCCAAACAGTCTAGCCATTCTTTCATGTCCTGTGCCATCAACACTGCATTTTTTACCAATTTTTTTTACACCGTTCCCTCAACACCTTGAGACGGTTGTGTGTGAAAATCCCATCTGAGCAGCAGTTTCTGAAATAGGAAAACCAGTTACTGCGCAGTCAAAGTCACTTACAGCTTTTTTTCACCGCTATTCTAATGCTGGTTTGAATTTTAGCAGATACTCTCGATCTTTATTGTGTGAAAATGTGAATCACATGTATCACATTACCGAGAAGATTTGAGAGGACCGCGTCTTAATCAGGAATGCAGAGTACGTTACAGCCTTTAACGGTCAGGTTCAATCATGAAATTATACAATTCCTCATGAATATCTTTATTGCTGTGAAAGTCTTTGAATTTTGACATGTCAGTAATTTTGAGATTAGACAGCTGAACAAGTGAGATGCTTGGCAGCTGGCTGTCACTCGTGTAGCTCTGTTGGACTGCCTTTATTATATTAGACGGTGAAATCTGCTGTGCATTTTACAGTGATTTCCCATGTAATCGGAACAAATAAGCACCAGATCATTCATTTTAAAGTCATACATTAACGAAACTGTGAAAGTTGCGATTCTGAAATCCACAGAATTCACTTCTAATGTGGCCAGATGAAGATATTTTTTAGTCTACTTGAAAAAACTACAAAACTCTTAATGGAATATTGAGAGAAGCCAGAGCTTTGAGTAGATTTCCTTCCTGAAACTCCCCAATCACTTGAGCTTGTTGACAATGCCATTTGCTTTTTCACTTGTGTTGCGTTGTGGCTCATCTTCTCCGTTTTCCTTCTTTTGTAAGCTTGTTGATAAGACACCTTGGTCTTATTTGTTGTGTTGCCATGGCTGCAAACATCTCTCAAACCTATTAGGTATTCGTGGCATCCTGGTGGCTCAGCTGGATAAAGTGTGTGTTGGAGTGCAGCAAAGTCACTGCGATACATATATCACATTTTTCCTTCTGTCCATTCTTTTCCACTATATTTTAAGCATAAAATGCTGGAAGTGGAAGTTGACCAAATATGGAAAAAGGCTTATTGTAGCAAACGCTGTAAGGCCTTTCAAAGCAGGTATTGTGTTGGCAAACAGTGACACTTTAAATCAGCCATGCTTTTCAATTAAATATGCAATAAAGAGACTTGAAGATATATAAAAAAAAAGTCTTCTCAAAACAGATGCACCCTTGTGTTTGACTTGAGGGGTAGTGTTTCTCTCTGCATGGTTCTCGTCTAATCGGTGGGCTAACATATGGCTGATGAGCCTACAGCACATTCTGATCCAAGCACACTTAATAGGTTCCAAATGATTTGGCTCTAGGTAAAATACCTTGTGTGGTAGTGAGGCCTATTACACTGTAGATCACTTGATACAAACACAGTAGAACAGTGGCACTGACGGTCCCTCTCACAGTCTCGCACTATAATGTTTCTGCTTAGTCAGTGAACACTTGCGTCATCATTATTATTCATTTAGGTAACTTGATATTTATAAAATTGTAAGAACTGCGAATAGATTTTAGTTGATGTTTAACGAAGACTGAGCAGTGGGATAGCTTCAACAGCTAGACACAATTTTAGGCACTACAAGATAAGTGCAGATGCCATGAAAAAAAAACATCCAAGAGTAGTCACGGCACTTTATCTGTGTGTTTGTGTATTGGTATTATTATCAATACATTTTATTGGAGTACAGTGCATTTAACATCCCGTCTCCCATTTTCTCCCTGCATTCATTTTATAAGCGGCACCACCATGGGCATTAAGTAGTGGCTTATTTAAGTTAAACTGATGTCAGAACGTCTGCATGTTTTAATAGAAAAATTGTTTTTTTCAATATTTGGTGCCGGTGTGCTAATGATGTATATCGAGAGGAAACCATATGATCAATTGCCGCGTGGATAATGTGTCCCGCCCGTACTTGACAGGTAGGTTGTTCCAAGCATCTTCGACAGATTGTGACAGTTGTCTGGATTAAATCTGTCTCAGTTCCGTCTCCATGTTGTCGATATCAGGGCTCCACGAGCCTCGTGCCATCTGCTGCGGGACCCCTTGTTCTTCTTGTTACCGAATATGACGCTGGGTCTATATCTGGGGTCGTTACCGTGCTGCAGTATGAATTTGAGCCTGATCAGATGGTGTTGTGTGATGGATATGAATCTACACAGCCAAAGTGTCTGAAATATCTTTGTAATGTAATGTGATTTTGTTGATGTAGAATCTGCCGCATGTTTGTGTTGTTACTGTCAGAAAGCAGGTGTGTGCAAAAAACCTGTAAACTAACCCAAAGGAACGCGAGTCTGCGAGTCTCCTAATATTCAGGCCTAATTCAAAGCTGCAAAAAGTAAGGAAATGATGGAGAGCTTTCAAAATTATGTCTGAAATATTTTTTTTCGGTTTTCAGTCGTACATAATTTAACTCAGCTCAGACATTATTACCATCATTTGCCTTCAGAAAACTGAATCGTCTTACACAATGCATATAATGTATGCACTTTTCTGATGCACAGCAGAGAAAGGTGATTTTTTTCCCCCCTCTTTGGTATTTTGCATAGTATTTACATCTAATTTGGCAGGCATCACCATAATTTTTATACATATTATATATATTCATACAAAGTAGTATCTTACTTATAGCTAATTTAGTTTGAGCTTTAAAAAACAGCCCATGCACCGCAGCTTTCACCACTTTCCCACTGCCCCCGACGTCATAATGTGAGTCCAGATGATGTTCATTATGATTCCAATAGAAAGGTTTACCTGACTGTTATTCAAATCCATGATTATCTTCGCTGTATTATTTTGTCTTTGTTAGTAACTCTGTCAGTTGTGTTGCATTAGATTACTGTAGAATTTTACACAGACAATTATGTTTACTTTGCGCAACAGTGAACCTCAAAGGTGCTCCAATAGTCTTTCATAAATTAGTTTTTAGGTAATATGCTAATAACCAAAATGAAATTATAAAGTTGTCAGTATGGCAGGTGATGAAGTGGCTCAGCGAGCATTTTTCATACATGGGAAAATCAATGCAGATGCACCAGAAAAAGAAGCTCTAGCAGGCTTAGAATATAAATGCAATGAGGTATCTTTGCCGATGGTTTGCTGTTACAGAGCCATTTATTATTTTGAAGTTCAGATGCAAGTGTATTTCAGCTAACGAGGAGAATTTCGATCAACTATTTTTTTTATTATAAACACAAGACATGCAAAACTTTGAGAAAAAAAAAATCCACTAACATATTTTGCTCTTTATAATATACTACTGTTTTATCTAACATATTTACAGTGACCTACAAAAGTAGGAAATTTTCATCTTCACAAACTCATAATCCCTCTAAAATGATTTGCACAGCGTACCCATTTTTGGTTTGAGTGAGCAACATAACTGAACAGCACAATCAAAGAAGGTTTTGACTTTGAAGTAACTAAATTAAAATGACGAAAGCACTCGGGAAAGCCATATTAAGATGAATAACAATTAACTGTGTGAGTCGGCTTTTAAATCTTTGCGGACAGAAGCCAGCTCTGAATTAGAAGACATGCAAAAAATCAATTCAGTTCAGTTCAATTCAATTTTTGTTTATATAGCGCCAGATCACAACAGCAGTCGCATCAAGGCGCTTTATATTGTACAATAGTACATACAGAGAAAATCCAAAAATCATATGACCCCCTATTAGCAAGCACTTGATTTAGTGAAATATAAACATAGTTACAAGACAGTTTAAGCTCACAAAATATTGTCATTGACAATGGCCCTATGTGAGACAACGTGTAGACGAATAAGCATATTGCCACTTTTGTCAGGAGCAATCCATAGAGTGCGTACAATATGTTCCTGCAGGTTTTTTTTTTTTTTTAAACTAGGTAATTACACAGCTTCCATGTGTTGCAGTGCCAAATTGCCAAATTTATGGTGCTAGGTTCTCATCCCTGGCTGTGTTCCATGAGACGGAGGTTGTCTCTGAATAATTAGCTCAGTTTGAGCTTACTCGTTAAGGAGCTTAGGAGTGCTATGAGCTAAAGTATAAGCCGGCTTAGCGAGGTAAGTCTTGTACACTAACTATTGACCATATGTTATTGTGGTACACATATATATATATATATTGCTGTGGCCTTATCACCCATTGGATTGAGGTGCTTTCTGAAATTTAAAATTCTACAGATATACCAGGTACCAATCAAAAACCTTTGGCACACAAACGGCCGAACTGTCACCCACTACTCCTGGAATGATTCCAACTTCCACATCCTATAAGAGCCTGAAATTATTTTGGTCCTGTAGGAGTAGTGGTTGGGATTAACACTGTATCAGCCTGCCGTGCTCACTGGCAGACATCACTACATGAAACCTCTATGTTTTTGACTGTACTGCTTATGAGAAAGTAATAATCTGGCGACCCTGTATCAGCTTGTCTAAGCTGTGATGGCAATGTCAGTAGGATAAGAAATGTATAATAGTCTTATAGTCCCTGTTGCCTTTTAAAGAGTTCAGATTTTCCAAGCCATTACCTTTGAGAGATGAGCTCCAGTAAAGAGTGAAATATCCTGTTTGAGTGGTGTGTTCCACACCAACATTGGCTCACTCAGAGGGGGACCTTGTTTTTGTCAGTAAATCAACATGGCCTGCGAGTCTCGTGGCTGCGCACAAGGGAGAATCATTGGCAGGTCCCATCCTTCAGGTTTTCCTTTGTCCTGGGTACAGAGGACTGTTTCCTATGGTTACCAGGAGTATCACAGACCTGCAAGGTGCTGCAGCAGAGGCCTAGTTACTCTCCATGAAAACCACCTTCTGCAATAGCTACATTTTGAATTTCTAATGTGATTGCAGATCTAATTTGTCTGCAACTACCTATTAAACGGATCAAGAATAGCAAACTTTCTATTTCCAGGAGATGTAGAATTAAGACTTTACCACCATTAGGGCAAATGGTGCATGTCACTATAGTGTACTTCATAAAGCAAGTGCCAATAAATGGACTCTTTTGTAATTCAGGCAAAGATTTCTTCATCCACCATTTCCCCTTGATATGTTTTTTTTTTAGGATTGCAATAAAACTCCATCTGTTCTTCCATTTTCAAAGCAGTTCATACAGTACAAAAAAAAGAAGCTTGAGCCTTCGTTTAATGACAGCGCTGAAAAAGATTTGAAGGAAATATAAAGAGGTGCGCTTCAGACACCTCACAGAAGCAGCCAGTGTAGCAGAGAAAGAGAAGTGTATCCCTGGGTCATTTCATAAAGAATGAACTCAAAGGAACTGGACCGCTCATATTCATTTAAAACCCTGGGTTTATTAAATTGTTAACATTTTAATGCACAGTCTGCCCTCATCAGCACAACTACTTTGGTGTCTTCTTTGGCCTAGATATGGTGTCTCTTTGCTAAATTGTAATAAAGCGGTTCGGTTTGTTTAACAACGAAATGTTTAACTAGCTTGCTTCCTGTTTAAACTTTCTGAAGAGATGTGAAACGGGCCTTTAGCAAATGAGTACAGTTGGTTAATGTTTTGTTTTAATACATTGAGTGCAATCCAAGAGAAGTCAAGCCTGCAGAATGCTGTTATTTCACACTGTCTAAAATAAAATGTTTTTTTGAGTGCAGTCTTACCCACCAATGAAGATGCATCGAAAGGTGGAATGACGCAGATGTTACTGGCTTGGTATGCAAATTTTTTTCCTGCATGTATCTGAATTGAGAGCTGAGTGTTGTAATGTTAGTCTAGAAACACATGCATATCACACCATCTGAAGGGGAGCTTTTGACTGAATTTGGATACTAATTTGATTGGGCTTTAATTAATTAATTAATTAACATTTTATTAAAACAGGATGACAGTAAGGTAAGGGGTCTTTTGAGCTCAGCTTTGATGCTCTGAAAATCTACCGTGGTGTTAATCTACTGTATTCCTTTTGAAAATATCCCTGCGTAAATACAGTAAGATTTTTCATTTATTTTATTTTACTGATGGTGCCCATTATGGCCATATTTTTATGAATGGATTTCACAGATGCCGAGCAGAAGCACGAGAAAGGATCAGTTTTGAATGTAGAGAATTTAAGTCTTATTTGTCCTGGTTAATTTAAACACACATTATTTGAGATGTGGAGATGGAAAGAGGCACATTTTCAAACCCGGTGTTGCAGTTCACCGCTCCACAGATCTGCCCAGCCATTGGCATATAGTCACACTGTATCCATTATTAATCACACGGTTCTCAAGGACGACATCTGTGCAAATTAGTATGCAGAGAGCGTGAAGATCACTTACCAGCAGTGACTTCAAAATTAAGTATTAAAAACTGAATTCTGGCCTTTCTTTTTCTATGCCGAGGTCATATCTTTCTACTGCATGAATTGGCCTTGGGGATTTTTCTCAAAAATTTCATGCTGTACCAAGTTTGCAGTGAAATACGCTGTGCATGACAGATAAAGATAATACTGTGACATTAATATTTTTACCTTCATCCTCTTGAAGGGGCCAGGAAAAATCCCTCACTTAACGCTTTCATTGCAATAGACGAGCAGCTGTATTATGATCTTTGCTAACAGGTTTTATTTTAAGTTTACACTGATATTACAAAGGGTAGCTATGTTATTGGGAGTGTATGAAATAATACTTGGAATCACCAGCTGATACAATAATCTCACCTTAAACCCTTCCTCTATGGTTCTTCTGGAGCTTTTGATCACGTGGCATGATCTTCATTACCAGGTGTTTGTATAGAGAAAGATTTCCTTTTATCGTTTTATCTACCACTGATGCCCCAGGCTATCTTCACCTAAAATAAACATCACACAGTTTAGCCTACACAATTGCAAGGCTTAAAAGTACAAAATCTAGCTGTATGTATTAAAGTAACTTGGGTAAATTTTGAAACATCAGATTCTCATTCCCAACCACTATGCCAGGGCTAAATGTGTACAAAGTCCTTGATTTATCCTGTGAGAAAGAGAGCGAATAACAACCTTATATCAGTGGGTAAATGATGATGTTACTCGGCTGGTTTAAAAATAAAAAACAACATCTGGCAACCTTAAAAAATTTAAAATGGGTGTGAATAAAAGAAGCAGCCTGACCTGCATAACAGAAAGTCATAGGCCTTTTAATCTTGGACAGATGCAAAGTACTTAAAGTGCTTTGAACAATAAACTAAATTTTTCATTTTGTGCAAATTATCATGACAATCGGGCAAACTCCATTTACTCCTGTTAGCTTGTTAAATATTGTAATGAATAAAGAGGTTCATCTCACTCAACACTTAGTATACATCAGGTGTGGACGGTATAAATGGTATACGGTAGAAACGATATGAATTTGGCCAAAGATTAGAAGTGAGATTTTGACTATTCCGCTCTACCGCGATAGTGCATGTTGATGTTGTCATCAAGCTGCGCCTGTTTTGGTCGAAAGCATCGCAGCGGCTGCAAATTATGTCGGGCGACAGTAATAGCGAAGTCATCATTAATGAATCAATAGTACGGAAGTGGAGGAAGCAAGAGTTGAGTAAAGTATAACCCGGTGCGCCTTATGGTCAGAAAAATACAATATGTGAATTTTATAACTGGACACTAAAAGTCCAAAGGTGGAGGTCTTCCAGGCAGCACTGGAAGAGAGCTGCCACTTCCCTTACCTAATTTTAAACAAATAGAGGCATAAAAGCTTGGCATGCTGGGAAAGAGAATATAAATATATAAATTTATCTATTTGATTATTCACTAGCTGGGCCCACGTCCTCATTTTAGGTTTGACAGTGCTTAAGTAGGTCAAGGTGTATGGCTTAGACATGAATTTAACTGCGGTTAGGGGAAAGCCCCTAAGGGGACTGTTGAGAGAATGAACAGCTTGGCGAACTGGGGGAACATATATAGATGAGAACCCAAAGGAGTGTGTTTGGAGGCGTGGTCCAGCTCTTGAAATTCAGATATTTATCTCCAATTAATCTATGATAAATGTGAAGCCAAAGACCTAAACAAAACTGTCAGATCATTAAAGCTTCTGCTCAGAGCTTTCAAACGAACACATGCGGAGGACAACATACCCTAGTACAGAGGTTCCCAAAGTGTGTTTATATGTAAGCGTGTAAAAACTGCACAGTCAGATTAACAGTAACAGTATTTTGTCTCTATCCGCTACTGTAGAACTTCATTTCATGTAAACAATAACGTGGCACACAAAGAGTTATTAGTGTATTTTATTATTAACTGTAATTTATTGCAGTTTACTTTTATTTGTTTAATTGGGATTTTTCTTGTAAAAGAAATGGGTGGTGGGGGGGGGACTAGCAAAAAAGTTTGGGAACCACTGCCCTAGTAAATTGAATTCAATTTAGTTTTCTTTATATAGTGCCAGTTTACAAAAACAGTCACCTCAGGGAATTGAAAGTTAAAGATCCTACAATATTAGAGTGAAGTTCAACAAGTTGAGTATCCCCATGACTAAGTACTTGGTGATGGTAGGGAGAAAGAACTCTCTTTTAACAGCAAGAGACTTTTGTCAAACCAAACAAAATAGATCATCAGGCAAGAGGACAAAACACAAACTCTAGGAGAGAGGGGCCAAATGTTAATGACGCGCTAATGGCATAAACATGTAAGGGGAATGGAGAGAAATGCTCAGTGCATCATTGGAAGTCCTGCTTGAGCCTGTAGCTGCATAACTAAGGGATGCTTCAAGGGCACTTGAGCCAGCCCTAAATGTAAGCTTTATTAAAAGTGAAAGTTTTAAGCTTAATCCTAGAAATAGACAGGGTGTCTGTCTCGTGAATCCAAACTGGGAGTTTGTTCCAAAAGAGAGGTGCCTGATAGCTGAATACTTTACCTCCCATTTTACTTTTTACCCAGAAATAAGCAGTCTAAGAGCAAAGTGCTTATTCGGGACAATATGGCACAATAAGGTCTTTAAGACATGATGGGGACTGATCACGCAGGATTTTTTTATTATAGAAGAATCATTTTAAATCTGGTTTCCAACTAAGAGAAGCAAATATTCTAGTCTATATTCTCTTTCTAGTCCTTGGTTGTGCTCTGGATTCTTGTTTTAGATCAATGATCAGTAAATATACACAGTTTTTGACCTTTTTTTCTAAAATGATTTTTAGCACCAAACAACTGACAAGCTGTAAAGATGTTAAATGTTATATGACAAGCGAGTAATTCCTAAGAACTTTGGCAACATTAAAAATAGACTGTACAACCCAATTTAGGTGATATAATTAAAGTCTGTGGAGCAGCTGCTCAATAGATATTAAGTTAAGACTGTTAGCCTTATACTGTAGCTATCTTATGATAGTTTTTTGTTGTGTTCTAAGTTGTTTAACACATAAAATCCCTTTTCCTGGTTGCAATCCATAATAAACTGGCAAAGATCCTTGTGGATCTGTGGTGTCTGTTGATTCTTGGACCAGCTAATATGAGAGGGTGGCTGCTCATAAGCCCACACTCACTCATATTCAGATAAGAAAATGAAAAAGATTCTATCACAGTAAAAAAAACAAAAAAAACAATCAAAAAACCCATCACTTTATAGAGGTCAAAGTTTCACAGATAAAGTTTCAGTGAATATTCTTTATCTAAATACACAGTACTATTGTAGCAAGTTATTAAATTATCTTCTGGATGACTCAAGTATAACTCTGGGTCCTCTTTCATGTGGTGAACTATGGTTGAAAGGCAAGGCCCTGTCTGCGCACACATAGTGGTTGACATTCAGCTAATGAATCGCCATGCTGTAATATATTCGTCCCCCTGCTGTTTCTGAGAACAGGTTGGATTTGGTTTCAGAGGGATTCATCATTTTTAGTGTATCAGCGGGTGAACAACATAAGAGAAAAGGGGCTGGTCATGCCATTGTTCAGAAGCAACCAGCTTCTGCCACTTTTACATTAACAGCAGCGTGGCATACAGTAGAAGTCAATTCTCATTTTCACTCTCTCAGTGAAAATGAGAATTGACTTCTTTGAGAGGAAGGAAGGGGTTTCATAAGTTTAAGTAGGTAAAAATCAGTAGCCTGAAGTTCACTTTCCAGTGAAACTTCACCGTCCTCAAAACCTTTGTGGCACTAAATGTACTGACTGGACCTACCCAAGAATGACACAATCTAATGGTGGAAGTATCTGCTCAGGATTACTGCACCAAATTGTTTCTGTGCCCTTAGAGATGAGACAGGACTCTAGCAGCACTGTAAACCTGTCACCTGTAAATACAGTGCACGCTGCCGACCAATCGACCCTTAAAAATGGGAGATCTCCATATTTGGCACTGATGCCGTTTAGGAAGAGAAATGTCAAAAATATAGCACATTACACGTCATTAGTCTAAAAGTCGAATACACACTCAGCGGTAACTCGAGGAAGCTGCCATCTGTCACCTGACAGTGTGCAAGCGTGTTTCAAAGACTCACAAGAAAAACATGCGCAATGCAGAAAGAGAAATCCCCAGTGCCAACTCACTTAGGATCACAGTCAGCTACTGACTGAGATGTCTTTGAACTTGCGATTCAAATTGATTTTCTTTAAGTAGCTTTAATTGGTTAGGACTGCAACCCTATTACCAACACCCCAATCTCTCCATGACTTTTTTCCCCAACATGTGCTCATTAAATTTGAATGTGAGTTGGGTGTGTTTCAGTCCGAAAGGACTCATCACAGCATCTCTCCGTCGCTCTGATGTGACACATTTCCCTCCATTGTACTCCCTAGTGAGGTTTGATCGTGTCCTCGTTTTTTTCCTCCCCTCTCATTCAGTCATGCAGCCACAAATACAATCGCCTAATATGCATGATGCGCCACCAGCACCAAATTTGGCATCTTCCTCCTCCTCCACTGATTTTGGAGATAACGTAATTTGTGGTACAGGCAACTCGATCCCAAGAGGTGGATAGTTTCTTCTATGCCTCTGGTGGAAGGCGCTTAACCTGGCCAGTTAATCACCCATGCTAATGGTGTCTGCTGTGAGTCCATATGCTTTGCATGAGAAGCCAACAATGAACAGCTTTCATCTAAACCACAGATTAATGTGTACTGTATAATCGCTGTATGTGTCTTGTCAGATCAGGTGGCTTACTGTTAGTTAATGAGCTTTACCCTTTGACTTGAAAGAATACAAAAAAAACATCTCTTTGGTTGTTAAACTGATTGTTTTAGACCCTGATTATACAAGCCAATCAAGAAAGATTCATTAATATGATTAGAATTTTTTTATTGTATTATGCTTTTTAAGTGATTTCTTGGGCTGATTTGAATAACTAGAAATGGATGGATGGATAGTGTGATTTCTTCAGTCACCAATTATGATTTCTTTGCCTTCATAGTGACAGAATGGACTCAGATAGGAGTGTGAAATAACGACGCAATGACTCATGATAGTGACCAAATTTCACATTTGGTTGGATACTGAATAAATATCCCTTTTTTTATGTACACCTCTCAGATTTGTCTACGAATAAGCTGAGAAGCCAAGTTTGGCACACAACCACCTCGTATGCCCATCTTTGTATCAGATATTATGATATCATTACTTAGCAATCAACTCTAATGTCTTATTTCTAGCATAACCTTTTATGAAAACATAGTATAATTTAAAATTCACAGTAAAAACATCTCAATTATATCTGCGAAATGTATATCATGCATGATGTATTTTGATGTTGTGATGTTGCCTGGCAACCACCTACCAATGGGCTAAAATGACCTGTTTTTAGCTTTCATGCACTTACAGCACCTAATAAAAGCATCCTATCATTTTAATTTAATAACAATTACATGTTGTTTATATTAAGAAAAGCTAAATTATACATGCCTAGCAACCAATTAGCAATGGGCTAAAATTACCCATATTTAGCATATGACAGGCCTATGTATATCAGTTTGTGAACAGTGTAAAGAGGCCAAAAAAATACTATACTATACTTGTGGATGTGAAAAGTAATTTTTTCTAAGTGGAATTTGCGTTGCAGGTGATTATTGATTACAAGTAATAAAGATCTGACCTCAGTGAAAGCTGAGGGAATCCTTTTTAGTTTTAATTGGATTTCTTCAAAGTCATTTCAAAGGCAGTCATTAGTGTTTCTCTAAATCATTGCTCTGCATTGTTTGCCTAGCTGATCAAGTCTTATATGAAATCCTTTTAACTATCTGATCAGCTCAGAGAATCACTACGAACAATCTCTCAAGACCTGTCATTACAGAGTTTAGATGAAAAATCCTCACTTAATCTGTGTCTTGTCTGCTCTCTTATTACGTGATTTGTGAAGGATTTTGACTGAATCTAAACCTGAAATAAGAAGCTTGCCGTATAATCGGATCTAAGTTTAATGCAGTTGTTATCCTTTAGTACAAAATATGCAAATAGCCATATTTCCACATGTGTATTGGGGTTGTCTGTTTACTTTCTTGTGTATTTTTTGCCTTTCGTTTAAGTGTGAGGAGCCATTTCAGCTTTCCCTGTACTCCACTTTGCTTTAAGGCACTTCACATTTGTAGTGCAGTCATGTTTTCATTCTCCCGGTTGACATACTATCAAGGTCCTCGTTGTGCTTACGTTTTCTGTGGCATTTAGTTGGCAGGTGGTGATGTTTTAAAAAATGGTTTAGGACAATTCATCCATTGTGTAAGTACACTTGTCTCCTATAATTTTGTTTCTACGCCCCTCCCACGCTGTGACCACCTTGTAACATTTCAATGACTCGTATGCTTTCTGTTTTACAATGCTTATGAAAACCATTTAGAAAACCCACAGTTGTCTTGTGCTATTCTATTCACACATAATAGAAGATTTCCAGGAGCGTAACATGATGCCGTCAGGCCTTTACTGCAGAGGACTTCCTCAGCCCCCGTCCAGCAGGGTAGTGCCATTCAAATTACCATTTTAGACAAACACAGGAGTGTGCATACCCAGTGTCAGGCAATCATTACGGAGCACTGTTGTTCAATGAAAAAAAATACAATAAGAAAATTAGTCCAATTTGCCAGTGCATTTGTTCAATCATTAGCTTGTTTGGCCTTCCTTTTAATGCTGCTGAATGTCGGATTGGCTATTACAATAACAGAGGAGAGGACTATTTAAAAAGAAAAAATGGACTGGGAGTGCAAAAAACTATGAGGAATGCTATTCTTTGTATAATAATAGTTATTTTCTCCTTTTTCCCATAAACGAAAACAAGGTGGTGGGAAGCTAAAGGTTAGAGCACCAGAGGGTCAAATCCCTGAATATCTATGAACAATGTGGGTGAATAAGAAGTACTCTCCTCTCCCTCAGCAGTGACTAAAGGTGCTGTTGAGCAAGAATGGCAGCAGGGCAGCAGGGCAGCACAGCACAAAGCAAGTCCACTGAATATGTATCAGTTACATGGCTGCTTCTGTGTAGCTGCCCTTTTGTTCTGCCGTACCTAAAGAGGGGAGAAAGAGACAATGCAACGCCTCCATGGAGTCATGTGGGGACAAAGTGATTTGTTATTTAACCAAAGGAAAATCTATTGTCATTAATAATTTAAGGCATCCAAGCAAAAGTGGCATGACCTGGTTCCATCCTGTAGTTGGGCCCTTTTTTTCCCCAACCTGTGAGATTTATAAATCAGTTATTATTTATTAGCAATTATTATAACGCAGTTGAACAATTACATTAATTACATTATTACTAATTACATTATTAGCATTATATAGTTTTATCTCCTTTTTATATTTCATATTGCATCAGCATTGTGACGCTCTTCCAATGAAGTCTAAGCACTTACAAATTGCTTGTAAGAGCTTTTCACAAATAGAAATACAAATTGTAGTTACAGTTGTGAATATTTGCATATTTGTTTAATTATGATGTATAATGGATATGTACGTTTAATGTCACTTAAAATTAATTTGTAAGTAATTTTTTTCTGCTTACACCCTTGATGCAAATACATTTAGCCCCACCATCCTTTTAGTGTTGCATTACATTAGTAGTGTAAGAAGAAACTTGAGTGCCACTACTGTTTTAGAACCTCAGATCAGAAACCTCAGATCTCTTGGGTGATTTTATTGCACAGTCTGATGATGATTTTTGTGGTGTTTCTTCTTCCTTGCTGTTATTTGGTCAATCTAAATGAATCCTCCTGTGCAGCATGACATTGCAGTCGCCAGACATTCACGCCAGTGTTTCCTCCCTCAAACGCAGGCATAAGCGTTGAATTTCAGCCAAAATAAAGGTCGGTATAATTGTTTGTCTTACCTAAAAAAAATACTTTATTCATTGAATTAGTATTTCAGCTAATATTTTTCCCCTTTGTTATCCCTGCCCCACCTGCACTGGCTCTCTTCCATACACTTTGAGAACCACAGCACTTCACAATTCATATGAAATGGAGGCTTTACCGTCTTGTTGTTATATAAAATGTAGCCATTGTTTTTCGCTTTCAAAGATTTCTCGTGGAAAATGTATTCAGCAGCCCCCACCCTCTTCCCCCATCCTCATTTGTTTCCTCTTTATTGCCCTATTGAAATTTTGTTTTTATTTTATCTGCTGACTGCAAAAGTTCTTTTTGTATAGAAAGCCCTCACTGATATCATTTTTCTGTACAAAGCCCGAACCACAAGCCACAAAATTGGATTGTAGCAGCGGTAATTCCTTTGAAGTGTAAAGACTTTACAGATCAGTTGTGACTTGTTGCCTCGATAGATGCGGGAGGCGGTGCGTGTTTAGGGTGCCATAGCTGAAACCATCATTCTGTAGGTGATGTGTACGTGAATCATCCATTTTAATTGTTCCTGTTTAAAAAACATAACAAAATCTCTCTTCTCACGGTACAGCTTCCTAAAGGCACTTACTGCTATTATAATGTTGCTGAGTTTGAAACCATGTGTGCTTTGTGTATAGATTAAAGGCACTTGTGGGTATTGTTAAAATGGTGGTAATGATATGTGTGCTTTATCATGTTTCGAAGGTAAAAGGCTGGCTGCAGTAAAATGTGTTGCAACTGACCTATTTGGCAATATAATAATGTCCCAGTGGAGCTGAGAGCACAGTAAAAATGACTTAACTCTGTGAAATGCCTGGATGTTATAGTGGCCTATAGTAGGAGAGCGAATCATTAAGTATTTAATTAAGAAGAAAGGCTTGTGATAGTTGACTCTTGTCTCCTGAAAACTGATTTAGTTTACGCTAAGATGTGTTAAATTTTATTGTTATAAATTCCTGAATTTTTAAAGACTGATGGGTAGTTCTATATTTAAAACAATGGTGTTTGATGCAATGCAGCACCTTGCATTATATAACTTTAAGAACAGCACTGCTACACTATTGCTTTAAAAAGAAATCTGTGTCGCGTCATGCTTTATCTGAGGAAAGGTGCCAGCACAAGCAGGACTTGATATATTCCAAATGATCATCTGCTGTCCGGTTTGGTTTAGCTATGGTCAGCCTTGCAGCGGTACCCAAGTTTGTTGTCACTGTAAATTCACTCTCCCCAAAGCATCCTTGGCATCATGACTAGCACGCACGTTTGTACCTCTCTATCCTTTTCACACCCCTGCATCTTTCCCTTCTGTCTCCTTAAGAATTTGGTTTCTGTTTATTCCTCATTACCAGCACAGCTCTTTGTTCACGTCTGTTATATCATCCAAGCTCTTGAAATTTTGACTGGGAAGAAACTAAACGTCAACCTCCCAGTGTTTTTCTGGGTCAAGTGCAAAATGAAATACAGTAGGACTAGTCAGGGATGCGCCAGTGCTGGTTTCTATGGTAACTGGAGGGCTGTATTTAGTGCAGTTGTTTCAGTGCGCCCGGCTCTCTGTTTTCAACCAGGCGAGGAGGGAAGAGTGAGGACCGTTCCCAAAGGGGCTGAGCAAAAAAGTGGGGCAGCATCTCCTATCGCCGTCAAGTAAAATGTCTCAGCTTGAGGAGGGTTCTTGTCATAAATTCTTTACCTTTTTTTTTTCTGAAGGAGATGATGCACAGAGAAGGAGAAACTTATAGCAGTCAAAGATGTAACACACTTCACTTATCTGGTGACACAGACTTCTGACCTTTCAAGTCAGCATCTTTTGTCAGTTTTCTGCTGGGATTTAAAAAAAGGAATCAAAAGGCTGAAAATGTTTTTGTTATCATCATGCATGTCTACAAATGTCCAACTACTGCTGCTGTGATTTACTCAAAGATTCACAATGAGAAATGGAAAATATGATAATAAATACAATTGCTGTTTGTAGCTAAGAACTCTTCTTCGTTTTAGTAATAATAATAAGCATAAAAGAAGGTTACATTTGTCTTTTAAGGGGTTGTTTATTGAAATAATAATTTAATGAAAGCACTTTATAGTAACCAGTGTTTCCATGTTTTAAACGAACTACATAAAGTTTAGCAAGTAGGTTTTTTTTCTTGCTGTTAACATGCAATGAGTTAATGGTAATATTCGCTAATCATGAATGCTTTTCTATGCGTTATTAAAGATGATAAGAGATGAGCCAGGCACATATAAAATTTTATGTATATATTATATAAATCTTAATGACTAACAAATGTTATTGCACTTTGTGATGAACGTTTTATTACTGATTGTGAACCCATACTCAAACTCGGGGTATTAAATACTGCCATTTAATTGAAGCCCCTGCCATGTCAGACATTCATTGTTCGTTCACAATAAAACTGCAAAAGTAAAAACCCAATTAGCTATTAGTGATTTATTAGAAGGTAGATGTATTAGTGATACACAAACACAATTTATGTAGAGACTCTTTTACATAAGTACCTGTGCAGTTTTGTATGAATGGCTTGCTATTTGCTTTCTCTATTGCACGTGTGTTGATCTCATCATTATTTATAATACAAATCACCCCCAAATCTCACATAAAATGCTCTATGTATGGCCAGAATTTTCTCGTTGTTGTGTGTGCTGTGTTTTTAGTTGCGCTGACGAATTATTTTCACCAAACATGACCTAAAATGTTAGTAAACCTACAGCCTCATTAACAGCATTTGTTTTATAGGTGTTTTATAAGAAAACCAAGGAAAACATTTATTTGAACATGCCACTCACACTGAATAACTGCACTAATTTACGGATGCTGAAAAGACCTTTAAATACATGAGATTACTGAGCATTTTTCTACACACACTGCTTTTTCAAACTCACTGAATAAACACAATGAAAATACACCGAGAGTTGCGTTTCCAACCAATTAGGTCGCTTTCAAATGATTTAGTCCCACATGAATGAATGATGTACAGCACATCTGGCCAGGCGCATCACGTTTTCCCACCAGAAGCCACTGGCATAAAGACGCCATTTTCCACTTAATATTATATGGACCTGCTGCTCATGAGAAATGTGTCAAAACACAATAGCGCATTTCAGTGCCTGGTGGCTGCGAGATGTGAGCAAACACGTGGAGTAAGTTCAAAGCGGGAGCATGCTGGGATGCAATATTTAAATTAGGCTGGAATGAATGTCTAACTAGGGAAAGTCTACACCTGTTTGTAGTCTCACACTGTTTCACACACTTTGTGTAGCACCTATTTTCAGATCCTACAAAACCCCACAGGCATCTATCATAGACACACGGGTGTTAACTATTTCAACACATAATCAAAAATTAAGCACTAAATAAACCGCTCATGGCATTGCTATTGTTATTTTTTGACACAAGATCTCACTCTTATGGAAAATACCTGATTTATCTACAAAATTTGTTGTAAAAATTTTGAAATTGGCCATTTCATAAGAAATTTCATGCAGCTGCAAAACACCGCAGTTGTTATACTCGTATTTATTCAATTCCTTAATTAGAGCAGCAAAAGATTTACCCGAGTTAATTGTTGAATTGTGTCCCATGAATCCAATAAACAAGTGTGATACCAAAAAAGTGACATTTTGTAAGAGTAACACAAAAAGAACGTTTAAAGATGAGGAAATGAACCATAGAGAAAAAGGAAGAAATCCATTGTGTATGCACAGGAACCAACTGTTAATGGAGGGGAAATGTAGCAGACACCCCTGTGCATCGGCAAAAACAACAATCCTTAAAAAAAAGAAATCTGGCTCACAATAAACATAAACTGAAAGCTTTGTGACTTCACATGAGAGAAGAATACTGTCAGCGCCTCGAAAAAAACCACGTCAAAGTCGGTGCTGTGAGCACAGCATGTGTTGCATATAAAAATATATTCACCCCTTTGACTTTTTGTTCTGCATTTTTTGCTTCACTTGATTTTCTAAAAGCAGCTAATCAGGATTTTCTGTCAGAGACCAACTCTAAGTACAGTAGGCTTAAAAAGAAAAAAAAGGAAACTGCTGAATTCTGTGCTTTTTTTTTTTTAAAAAAAAGTTTTAAAAATTG
>VUQR01024902.1:0-16767 GCA_015108515.1 Hemichromis elongatus | reverse complement strand
CCCTCCCCCACCACCCCCAATCAAACAATTGGCATCAACTTGCATATATCTTTCAATATTATAGACGTTTCTTGACTGAAATCCATGCATTCTTGTCTCACTGATACAAGAATCTGTGAAGATTGCCTCGAGTATAGTGCCATCATAAGTGCAATGCTTTAAACAGGCATGAGAAACCCTGTGCTCATTTTAAGTGAGGAAAGAGGAAAAGAGGGTTAATTTTTACAAAAAAAAAAAAAAATCCCAGTGAAGGCAGCGTTTTAAAAAAACAACAATTATACAACATGAATGAATGAACGAATTTCATGATTTCACTTATTAATATTAAGAAATAAAGATTTCAAAGCAAGATTTTCCCTTTCCTTGTTTTCCCACTTTCTTCTGTTGAAGCTCTCTCAGGAAGTGAGCAAAGCGGGTAAGCAAGATAAAGGATTACTTGAGGCTTTCAACATTTTTGGAAACTAGACCAAAGTCTGTGTTCTTCCTCCTCTGACTTTCTATTTCAAACTCAGAGGCTTCCACAGCAAAAGGGAGCCATTTGTGTTTGTGTACTTGTATTGTATATGCATAAACTAAAGGCATATATATATATATACACACACATATATATATATATATATATCTATACACATGAGTGTCTGTGTGTGCAGGTACGACTACTGTAGCACAATGTGTAATTATATTACACCAGGAACAAAGTCCTTTTCCAGATTGTTTCACACTACGTGTGATTGTGTGTCTTTGTTTCAGTAGCAGAGTTGTTACAGTACTGTCATACAGACCTGTCAAAGCTAATCTTGATGGAGCGTCCCATCTCGGCCTCAATGACCCACTCACAACTCAAGGAATCTTTGTAGTAGCCTGGCCACCCGGGGGAGAGGATGACACCAGATGGCCCTGAGTAGTGTCCTCCACAAGGAGCTGGAGGAGTGGAAGGAGTTTTAAGGAGGCATGAAGAAAACAAAGAAAGGAGGAAATGAGAGGAGAGGAGAGAGGCAGAAAAGAGAAAAAAGTTGTTTTACAGATGATACCACTCGGTAATCTGTTCATACCCACATGAAAAATATTGAAAGAAAACACTTATAGGATGAGTCACCAAAGGCCTGGAGTTACACAGATACCTGAAAATAAATCAAGCCCGGTTTAGATGGACTGAACTGCGTGTTCCACACTAACCCACTCACTTTTTTTATCATGTTTCTGTTCTTTCTTTCTCATCCCAGTTCACCATTTAACTTATATTCTCCGTCCAGCATCCACATAATTGTTAGCAATTACAATTTAATTACCTTCACATTTGGGAATGAGTCCACTCCACATCACCTTGCCTTCTTCCAGATGGCATGTGATGGTGTCAGCTCCCTGTGTTTTGATAAAGCCCTCCTCGCAAACAACAGAGATGGAGCTTCCCAGCTGGAAACTGTCCCCAAAGCGCCTAGCGTTCAACGGTATGCCAGGGTCAGGGCACTCATTATGCCCAAAAGCTTGTAATGAGAAGAAAGGGAACAAGATCTAGTGACAAATGCTCTTGTGTGAATGAGAAATTGGGTCTTTGAGTAGTAGAGAGATAAGGGAAATGGATGTAGCTGTCCGTAAGAGGAAAAAAGAACATACAAAGGTCTGCTCTATACACCGAAGGTTGACAATAGCCTCTGTCTTTAAAGCTTGTTGTGAATTGCAGCGGAGGAAAAGAAAAAGAATTACAACGGCACTGCAAAGGCAATAAGGCATGCGAGTTAAGCACTACCTTCACAGTACTAAATGGTGCTTTTTGTTTATAAAGGCACTATTAGCTTAACTCATGCTGCAGTGTAACAGCTTTTCTGCTCAAATCTTGACTGGAAAAGCTGTACTAGGGTTATACACCTATGAAAACTCAACTGTAATCTATCAATGGTTTCATTAACCTTTTTTTAAAAAAATATTTGTTGTCTATTGGTTCAGTAAATTGTGATGTGTCCTCGTGTGTTATAAAAGATGCCTCCCAAGAAATTATAACCATTATTATCAAGAATAATATAATTTCTAAAAGAGCAACAAGGACGCCAATAATGCTCTATGATTGAGAACACACTCATTCATATAAACTACAGGTGCTGCTGAACTTCATTCCTCTTCTATTAATAAAATTAATTTGCGCATTAAGCTGATTAACTGCGTCTCAAAGTGTACAAATATTACAGGTCGGGAGAGACGTGATATTCTTATCAAAAGACACCACCAAATAAATCCCAAACCTTGAAAGGGAAAGGGTGAATGTGTTTCTCTTTCATTTAGTTTCATTTAACCATTGATCAGCCACTTACTGCTATAGGTGATGTTGAACCCTCGCCCAGACATCGAGTGATCAGCCTGAAACTCGAGCTGCAAAACGTTACTATTGGATGTCAGATGGGAAGGAACTTCAGCCCCTGAGAAGCGTCCTAGTATTGTGGCTCCTGACTGATCCCCATCTTTGATAGTAAGAAAGTCGTAAGGAGGCTCCAAATCAAAGTCATTGAAGGCCAAATGGATCCTGGATCCAGGCTCAGAGATAATCAGCCAAACACAGTTAAGGTTGTTCCCGTAACCTTCTGGATAGTCTGGAGACAACACGGTCCCCATGGGTGCAGTGAAGTTAGAGAAACAGGGAACTGTGTGACAGAGAGGGCAAAAACATCAGTTATATATCCCAAGTAAGCAATTTGTTTTACAGCAACTCTCACTGGCCACACGACATGTCTACACTGCAGAATCTGCTGTAACAGGACCAGGCACAAAGAACTGTACAGAACAATGTCAGTACTGTATAAGTAGCTCAGCAAACTGGAGACAGGTTTACTCCCAAGGGCGCTAAGTAGCTTGAGAAACATGAAACTGTAACCAGGATGGAACAGAGGACTTAGTGTACAAAAGTACAGACATATATGAATATAGGTGCATGGGAATACTGCACACTGTCCCAAAGGAGGCAGTTAAATCGAAGGAACAGAAATTTCGTTTTTTGTTATGGAGATAGGTTAGGAATGTTGTACCTACAAGGAGAGGGTTTTCTTGACATAGGACGATAAACAGTGTAGTGCAGGTTACCTTCTCCAGCTCAGTTAAACAACAACAACAACCCAAAAAAAACAAGCTTGAACAAAAACTTCCCATTTCACACAATGTGCTGTATGCACTGCTCTGCATATTCAGTTAACAACTCTGTAATTATTTCTCAAATAGCTCAGTGTCACTGTGAACCTTCCAAGCACATAAGTAATTGCTTATCCACTGTAATTAAAACAAGTATGGGACTCACATATGCAGATGGGGATATTAGCTGACCACTGATTGTTGTCCTGGCAGGTTATCATCCTTTCCCCAATGAGCTCAAATCCAAATTGGCATTCAAAGCGTAAAACATTTCCATTTAAAAACCCAGTTCCCTCTTGATAGCCATACAGAGGTGTACCGGGGTCGCCACAACTCTCTTTGTCAATTTCTGTGGAGAAGAGAAAAGAGATGAAGTAAGTGAGAAAGAGAGTGGAAATGGGAGGGGGAAAGCAGAGGATTAAGTCAAAGAAAGTAGTCTGAGATAGGTTTTTTTTTCTTTAAGATTATCTGTAAAGGTGCAGTTGAAGAGTGTGGAAGTTGGGTTAAGCAAGTTTTTTTTAAGAAGTAGACAGATAAAAGAGTGACAGATCAGCAGGACGGCAGACAGGAAAATAAAATTGTTGCTTTAGTGAGAGACAGTCAGAGACAGACATGAATACAGACAGTGGGAGATGGCATCAGCACAATAGTGCGTGTACCTTTGTAGTTGATCTTGAATCCAATTGAGCCAACACTCTCATCAGACTGGAGGTGAAGCCACATCTGATGGGACATGCTGACAATTAGGTCTGGGACAAAGCTCCCAGTGAGCCTGCAGATAAGACAAACAAGCCACTGTGGGATCAAAATTTACTTTTCAAACATTTCATCACACAACGTTAAGCATATTAGAAGATAAACATAAAAAAAGTAACTTGAACAAGTAAGCCACACTTGAAATGGAGGAGTCGTTTAACTGGTTCAAGAATTCTTTCATTTAAGTATTTCTTTTAATGCCGACTCACAAAAAGATTTGGATTATGCTAAAATAATCTATTTAGTGAAGTAGTTTATGAAATACTTACACTTGGATGATTGTTTTAGAGTCACCTACTTCCCCTCCATCTCCAATGGTTAGGGAATCATACCCAATTTCTAGGTCGAATTCTTCAAAGTTGATCTGAATAACCTGTTGTGAAATACAGAGTCACTATGACTGGCTGTGAATTTGCAAACAGCAAAGCCCTTCTTACAACATCCAATAACATTTCAGAATACTCTACTGAATTATATGTATAAAGTAAGTCAGCACGGTATATTGCTGATAGTTTGTGTACATTTGCTGAGAAGTCAATATGTCTGTCAGCAGTTTTTTTTTTTTTTTTAGAGTTTCCAATATATTTCAACAAAACCACGAAGCTGAAAGTCCGCCATTTGCCTGTGGAAGCTGTTTACACTAAAGTGATTCAAACAGACAGGTCTCCTGACAGACATTGCTAACCCCGCCAGTCAATGTTATTCATTGCGTTCATTTAAATAGGCCAAACCCTCTCAATCAGATGAGCAGTTATTCTAAAGATTTATTACCAAATAACCCACCATCTAATTTTTATGATATTCATAACATAGCTGCTCATTTCCATAACTTGCCTTTTGGGAAAATGTTGCTGAAGATATCGTAGCTAAACTGCAAAAGGCAGGCCTACACAGAGAAACTCCATGTAATGTCATATACATCTGCACAGGAGGACAGCTCAATGTTTGATCAAGCAGAGCTATAAAAGCCAAAGACGCTTCCTTCTATTTTCATAAGTCACATAGCTGCTATAACATACAATATATTCTGGTACTTTAATCAAATATCCACAAACTACCCGAAAAACTTAAATCAACAGTGGCGTTAGGGGGAATAGAAGGAAAATATAAAACACAACTCATATCAGATTTGCGACTGGTTATAGAAAAAGGCTTATAGAGTGAATGTTAATGGGGATGTGCAGCATAGACAAAGGACACCGCAAGCATCCTTCAAAGCAATATAGAAACTGACAGCAGCATCGCTGCAGAACACAAATCGAATTTTAAGAACCAATCAGAGTAAAGCAAACTTAAACATCTGAAATTATTAATTGCCTGTCTGCATTTACCCTTGAGATATCTTTGTCGGCTGTCACTGGTGAATCTTTTTACCCACTTAACAAATGTACAAAGCGTCACAAAAGATGACATTTTTAAAGATCAAACTGGCAACAGCTGCTTACACTAATAATCATGTCTGCTGCAGAGACATTACACAAACATGCCACATTATCTCAGCCTGCACTTTGCCTGCACGGATTAGTGATGAAAGGAAGGATGCCGTAATGACACCAGTGTCACATCTGTTGATGACAACCATATGATGGCCGCTCGCTCATCCATAGCCTTCGTTCTTTTGGCCATGGGTTGGGCAGCGTCTGCACAATATGTATGTATAACAGCCTCATTATGACACGCAAATAAGCATAATTACCATAATAACACTAATGGACCAAGTTTCAGTGCCAAGTCAATGGCTTGTTTGCCTAGGAGAGTGCACAGTGGCACAAAGCTATGGCACTTGCCAGTCCTAGTGAGTTCTGAATGAGCATCAGTTGGTTAGTTATTATTTATTAGCAGGAAAGCACTTAGTCGACACCCCTGTGTATATGGCTCACTGGATAGAATACCAATAGAGAGACAAATTTATGTAGGAGAGCAGTAATGACCATTTGGAAAACAGCTTTGACCTCTTCACTTTGGGGAAAAGCTGGTCTCAATCAATCATTATTTCTCTCCATTTCCGTGACCACAGATGAATGAAGCGAATCGCCATGCTGCCAACAGCCACAGTCAAACTAGTAATCTAGTGAGAACCGAAATGCCATCCACTCCTGCAATATGCATTAATTACGGAAAGTAAAAATGGAAATCTATTATATATATCTATTATATATATATATATATATCTTGCATATTCTAAGTAACCCCATCCTAACTTGGGAAACCACGGAAAAAACAAAAGATGCATATAAAACACCAGACCCAAAAATTCAAAGGAAATGTGTCCAAAAAAGCTTTATAGGGAGGGAACTATTTTCATAGAACGCAGGTAATGGTCCTCAGGAGCAACAAAATAATGTGTTTTTTCATATAACTAATGAGGGCAGTGCAGCGCAAAGAGATTACTCAGAGGTAAATTTTACAAGTGTTGGTCTACTATTTATTACCTTAATGGAATTTCAGGTTGGCACTACACAAAACCTTTACTCCTATTATTGCAATCATGAGCCTCACTGGGCTTCTAATCTTGACCTTTTGAATCTTGCATTTAAATTTTGAAAATAACTACTTTGTTCCAGGTGGCAGGTAACACAAAACTGTGCACTGAAAAAGTGAATATGAATGCATTTGTGATTAAATGTATCAGAATTTACTGCTATTTTAACAATGCAAACACAAAAATTATGGGATAAAAAGCCAAGATAATAAGGCTTGTCTCTATTGGATCCTCACCTCAAACATCCACTACTACTGTTGCCATTGTAACAGTATTGGTGGATGTTTAATGGACAGTGTACACATTCCTCCTACCTTGTTCGGATCACTGGCAGTGATGATCCACACACACTGTGAGTTACTCTCATATTGGATAGGAAAGTTAGGGGATGTAAACGTCCCCGACGGTCCCTGTAGATTCGAACCGCAGGTTTTCACTGCAACAGTATAAGAGGAATATCAAAGCAGAGAAGATATACAGTCTGTGCAACTTTTTTGGCACTTTAAATGTTTTGTTATGTCAGACAAACTTGTCTGAAGTGCATTCTGTAACATGACATGACATGACATAATAACCCCCAACGTACCCCAGCAGTAAAGAACCATCGTGAGAAACATGAAGAAAAAGGAGTCCTCCAGCACAGTGTGTGATCCCCACTCAGCCCTGATCTTAACTGAGACAGCTCAAACTTTTCTAGTTCATAAAGTTCTCCAATCTGGAAAGCTGATTTAAAATCTCTCAGTAAGTGTACCTTGGAGAATTGGTGCAGCTTTAAAGGCAAAAGGGTCAAACCAAACATTTCCACTCTACTTTCAGTGACAAAAAATCTTGCACAGTTCGGGCCACCGGGCATTTTTACATATTTATCATTTTATACCTGTCTGTGTATAAATAGAAAAGATATAAAGACCTGCCGGACACACAGTATAAACATCAGTAAATGACCCATAAAAATTAATTACAACTTCACAATAAATATTGATGAAAATGGCGCTCAGAAGGCAGAGGAATAACTCGTGCATTGTAATGTGACTGAAAGGTAATATATTGTTTGCACAAGTAGAGAGGAGGTCTATTAGCCACATTTCCATTAATCAAATTCTAAAAGGTGCTCCAGGTATTATGAAACACAGAAAAACAGTGAGGGCATTTTGGAATGGAAAAGCAGAGTGCTGCAGAAGAGGCTTTCATACATAATTAACAGAAATGAACTTTCCTCTATCTGCATAGAGCCTATATCCAGAGGCACCGCCTTAATCAAACATTTTTATTAGCTCAACTGGAGCCCTGCTCACCCTTGCAGACGGGTCTGTGGTCGCTCCAAGCAGCGAAGACTTCAGCTACGCGCTGGCAGGTAATCGTTTTAGAACCCTGCAGCACATGGTCTTCATCGCAGGTAAATTGAGCATTTGCTCCGATGCTGAGGAGATAGCAAACACCATTAACACCCGAAAAAAAGCAATCAATTCCTCAAAAATGACTCCTTATGAAATAGCAAATTCATTATTTATTTCAGGTCGTTCATTTACAAACAAACGTAATCTCGGCAATGCAAAGCAATGACAATGGACTTTACTGTGACGGGTGACTACACTGGGCTTCCCTGTGTACACATTACAGGGTAAGAAAATTGAAAAAAAAAAAATCAAAGCCTGCATCGTATCACAGTAAAGAGACTGAAAGTTGATCATTTTATTTTCCCTGTTATCTTTTTCCTGTGCTGGTATGTGTGCTGCAAATATTGTATTTGCAAAATGGGCTCTGAGACAAGCTAAACTGCACAATATTAACAAGACGATTATAGCCAACAGACTGAGAATCTACTAAAATGACGGTAAAAAAAGGAGAAAGAATGTTTCAAATCTGCAGCAGGTGGAGCATAAACTGGTTAACACTAGTTTATGTGCACACCTGTTGCTGACTTAATAGAATGTGACAGTAAAAACTCATGACATGCAGTCATGTGGCGAAAGTTATAATACTGAAGTCGGAGCGCTCATTTCAATATATCCTTCGCTCAAGCTGCGAAACAACAACTCACCTAAAATCGGAGCCTATCCGTTTGCCGTTTTCCGGCTCCCCTGGGTCAGGGCAGTAATTAGACACCTGTTTGATTCCTCCTTCATTCACTAAGCAGAGAAGACAAGGACCAAGAACACTGTGAGAGAGACACTTGAATTGCTAAAGCCCGGTGTTTTCAGAAAACACCCACTGCAACAGCAAGCACCTGAATAGCCGATAACCCTGCATGTTCAACGGTTTTCGCTTTCATGAATCACAGACTTCTGACACGTGACGGTTTGACCTCATCTCGAAATATCAGAGACTTTTAACTGACAGCTTTTTTTTGCAGTGCTGTTGTGAACTCACAGTTGTGTTTCGTGGTATCACAGTGAGTGGCAAGGGTAAACGCAACACTTTTACCTGAGCTAAACAAAATAGAAGAAAATCTATCTGGGTCCAACAGGCACTAAGAGGATTAAATAACCTTCAACTATCACTTGCAGGAGCAACAATAATCACTTAGTCAGACTCTCCATACATAATAATAATTTGCGTAGACCAGATAAAGCCTTGGAGATATGACTCATATTGAATATTGCCTTTACCATGGAAAGAATGCAGAGAGGCGATTTAGAGGAAGGAAAACAGCTTGTGTGTTCTGACTTTTAACAAGCTCATGTTCCCCTTACATTATGATCTGTACATCAATGTCTGCCTGACTGGAAATTAAACTCATGTAGCTGCATAATTATCATTGAGGTCTGCTGCAATGTTTGCAACGAGACATCACCCCAAACACACACAGAGACCCTTCGGTTTTAACGTGAGGCGCTCTAATGGCATGTTGCCTTCTTTGAGGAAGTTCATTTATTTTGAACTTAATTGCCACAGGTTATAATGTCGTTAGGAGTTCAATTACACGCAGTAAATCCACAAGGCATACAGTACGGAGCATTCTCCTCGCAGTCTCTGAAATGATATACAGTATTGTCTCATAGAAAAGACTTCAGCTCGCTGCATTATTCATGTCTCCATGCAGTGCAGAATCTATGACACATAAGGTAATAAAGATTACAACCTGTTATCATCTGAGTGTTTAGCACACTGTTGAGTTAGAGGGAATTCTGCTCCAGATTTATGTTAATGACAGAGCTCTGCGAGCAATTAGAATGCATTTACTTCACTCTAAGTGTACACAAATCATCTGACAAGTGAGCGGTCACTCAACCTTGACTACCGCTATGTGTGTAGATCACATAGTGCATGGGCATAAGTCTGTGTAATGTGTAGCTTACATAGAATAGAATAAGACAAATCAAGTTTTGTCTGACAGAAGCTGATCATATTTAGTGGTTTGCTGCAATATACCTAAGTAGGCCTGATCTAGCTCAGTAAGTTTCTGGCAGGGGAGGAAGTCCTGGGCAGCAGGGGAAATAGGTCATCAGAAAGAAAAAGAGACTGCACTTCTGCAAAATCTAGTACTGTAGCTTAATTCCTTCATCAAATGAGGCAGCGAAAAAAGGGGGGGAGCGACAGAAAGAAAACAAAGACCCAGAACACAAGCCCTCCATAAACAAAAAAATCCAAACAATGAAAACAGTTGCGTAAGAAAAATAAAAGACTTACTCAAAGACAGTTTGTTAGTGTTGTCCTTTCCTGGTAATAATTTTACCCCTCTGGATTTAAGCTCTCCAGAGCTTTTCACTGGTCGAGAGCAATAGAAAGAGTTCATTAGATAAAAGAAGTTACAGTATTAGATGTGAGAAGATACAGTACAAGTGTTTCTTTCTCTGGATAATACTTGGTCCTATGAAGAACATCAAACTGTAATCGCTTTTGCTCAGCATCCTCTTATCAAAAGGCATTCGTCCGAAGGGTGTGATGCAATCTAAAGGGTTGCCCTGGCAATTCAATCAAACCCTAGATTATATATTTATTTATTGATTTATTATGTTTGCCTGTTGATATAACTCAGACATTTTAAACGGTGGATGGAAATTGATTGGTCAGAGCAGATTTAATGGTTATTGCTTTTGTAGGGGCGGGTAGGGCACACCATGCAAAATCAAAAAGCAGCCCAAGGACTGCAATGCTACTTATCTAAAGAAAGTCTAATTAAACACAGCAGGGGCCAGATTGCAAACAAAAGCCAGGTGATGCAAGTGGCTGTCATCATTAACAGAACAGCCATGAGCGGTAAATGGCATATCAAGCAAAAAAACCAAGCAAAAACAAGGCTATTTGAATTTGAAAGTACTGGGACAATGGCTCTTTTCTGAATTGCACTCTAGGTCAGCTGTTTATTTCCACACAAATACAAAAGAAAGGAGGTGAATCTATTTGCTGATTTGACGAGAACTGATACATGCTTTAAAGCACACCGCTGAATAAAACCTCTAAGTGCTTGTCTGCTTAAAAATATCTACGTTCAAATGAAGACTCATGAAAACTGCTTGACCACTACAAAGTGCTTAAAAGGAGATGACAAAGGTGACTTTTCATGCACCTTAATGAATGTTTGCCTACGTTTACAACTATTTGCCACATGCATGTTATTCAATGTTTGTATAGAGCTTTATAGTGAACAAGCAGATTTCAAATCTGTTTTTAGGGCTACACTTTGAGGTTTGAGGAAGTATATGCAGCAAATAGTCAATGCAGCACATACACTGACTTAAAGTCAGGCTATAAAACAATGAGAGCGTAAGGGACTTTTGAGCTTTCAGTGCTGTTGTTTTGCGAGGGTGAGAATATATACACAATTTATCTCTCAAATATTTGATTAACAAGGCGCTTTGAAGTCATTGATTTAAAGCAGAAAAAGCCTTCATGCCCTCTACAGAGAATATTAATCAAAGCGTTTGATATTCAGTTAACAAAGATCAAAAACATGTTTTGTAATTACAGTGTATTTTTCCTACGATGAACCCTTTTGTTCATGTAGGGGGCCCTCTATTACGATGTGCAAATGAAGCAATCATGTCTTACCTTGATACTGAGCCCTGAAGCCTTTGTGGCGGTGGTTGCTCTCCGTCACAAAATGCAGCCGTAACCAGTTTTTGTTGCTAATGATGGGTGCTGGAATATTCATTCCAGTTAGCCTGTGTGTAAAAAGTCAAACAAACAAATGTTGCTTTTTAATTGAATTTACTTCCTGTAATAAGTGTTAGTTAATGAGTCCCTCAGAAGACACCTATTTATAGTCTCTATATTGTATTATGTCTTATACAGTACTACCATATGGATGAGGAAAAACATGAATAAAAAGCTGTAATTTTCTTTTACGAGATTCTTTACGAGAATGGGAGATCTGCAGCGCACCAGCTATAGGGATGGGCCACTGAATGAATCATCTACTACTAACATCTGCTAATTATGTCATGCCTGGAGAGAAAAACTGTGATCTTAAAATAAAACCCAACAACGAAATCTAAGAAATCTGGCATTACTTTGACTGCGTATATGGAAATATGCATGTGACGGAGTAAAGGAAAAACCAGCACAAATAGAAAATATGACGCTACCTATGTCCACACATGCTGTCAGTGTGCTGTAGTGATGTTGCACAAACTGGTTTGGCTGACTCAAAGTCTCTGTGTGTTCTGACTACATCTGTTATAGTGTCTTCAGCTGGTTTTAGATCACAGCTTTTATTCTGTGCTTGGCCACAGCATCAGGGATGCTCTATAATCACAGAGGCTTATAGCTGCTGGACCTTTTCATTTGTCTGGCTAACCAGCTGTTTTGGGTTTTTTTTCTATTGCTCTGTAATCACTTCATCCATGCTTTGTCATACTGGAGTCAATAGCACACAATGCCATTGAAGCTATTACACAAGGGCTTGGGACAGTCGAGCCCTGTGCTCCGAAATTGGCTCTCTGATGAAAAATAATGCGTTACAGACAAACCCACAGTTTATGTGCCTGCATGTGTGCCCACCGAGTTGCATACCTTAAGGTGTGTGCAGTCAGGGTTTTTTTTTTGTTTTTTTTAAGGTTTGTCTACGTAATTTCTTTGGCATTTACTACCGAGCAACCTGAGGGGCAGAGAGATGAAAGTAGAATGAAAAATAAATGAAAGCGACAGTTGGAAAAAGAGGCAGGAATAGAGTGATGTAGAAAAGGAAAAGGAAAAAGGTGACTAATTGGTGACCATTGCAGATTTAATAAATGCATTACTAAGTCTACTTGGCATTTGATTTCTCCTTATTTTGATTACACCTCTGGTCCCTGCTGTTTAAATGTGACCTGCATTACCTCAGACCGAAACGTGTGTCACGCAGATCACAGGCTGCCGAATGCTTCTGTTGTTTTTTGGTTTTACTTTTTGTTGATGCACAAACTAGACGAATTTTTTTTGAATACTGACCTCTTTAACCCAAATTATCAATCACACGGGGAGATGATGGCAGCTTCAAGAGGAAAGTTAAAAGGTGATTGATTTTCACACAAAAGCTGACCTTTTATCGCAATGCGTCATTGATAAAATGCTAATGACACTAATATACAGGCAGAATGAAAAAGAGCAGCTTTCAAACAGCTGTGGCAGAAGACTTTGCTGCCATGTTTCTTGTAGCGAAGCTGCAAATTATTTTAAAAGCATTTCTGCTCAAAGTGTGTAAACAAAATAGATCGATATAACAAAATTATACCCGTCCAAAAGAAGCGGTGGGGTTACAAATTTAAAGCCTGTGAAAGCAAATATACTGTTGTCACAAAGGGAGAGTTGGCAGACAGAGTAAAACATGATCCGTCATCAACAGTAAATCAAGGCCTAATGGCACCTTGCAGATATCTTGCTCCACTGAGTATAGTTTTTGCAAGAATGTGCATCAAAGTCAGTAAGCCATTGTATTAAAGTTATGCAATAACTCCCAGCTATAAAAAGAAATGCGGGTACAATGTGAAAAAAGCATTCCATGTATTGTGATATAGTACCTGCGATGCTTGGTTTGCACACTCCCTCACCGCACGCTCAAGCTGCTGTTCCCAGTGAGGACAGAAACCCAAATGAACACAAACATGCTCATAGGCTGAAGGCTGCCAGAGAAGAAAAGCCTCGCTGCATCTTAAATTTCTTATGTGCCTATATGTGGAGGTGGTTTTTTTGTTTTTGTTTTTGCAGAGATATTGAACATTGTATGTAACTGATATATATATATATATATATGTGCAACAACTGAGGAGTATATTATCTGCATTCTATTATTTCTTGCAAATATTTTATTACACTTGTCCTTGTGTGTCCACTTAATGATACATTTTTGAAGAGCAGCCAGATGCTTGCGCAAAATAATTCAGTGGTACTTTACAAAACATTGATGTATGTCACGGGTACTCGCTAATGTAACTGACATTGAAACAAATAAATAACTTGGATGCCCAGTCTCCTTAAAACAGATGAGAACAAGTGAGTGCTGTCTACTGTTTTCTCATTGTACCTCCTCCAATGCACGCAAAGTGAAAAAGATGAGAAAATCCAATGGGGATAAATGGATTCCTCATATAATGCACTGCCTTTCTATCTCTGAAGACTCACTCAGGGTGCTCATGTGTTCCCTTCATAGATGTACAATAGGTTTTTTTTGGAGGTTACTTCTTGGCATACAGGCAGCATTTTTTAATGCAAATGATTTTATCCAAAATTTACATACTTTGTATTGCTGATTTGGGGCCAAGACCTATTGTTTCATGGGTTTGCAAGGCACTCATGACTAAATAACTTAAATGTGTATGATTTAATAAGACAGTGCCGAGGGGAAGATGGCAGTTTTATCAAAATGCTAACTTAACAAGTCTCAGTGTGGAGGTACTTTGGCCAAACGTGGCCCAGAGGCCATGGCAATGAGCTGAAACCTCTGGGGTCTTTACTTTGTTTCACAGAGATGAGGGTTAGACGTAGGTGTACCACAGATAATAAGCGATCAGACCTATGAAAAAAGGAAGTCCCGGGTGATTTTTATCTTTTCCTCCCACATATGTTCTATAAAATCTGACAACAGGGAGTAGTTCTAGGAATGTTTTATGTGATAAGGGAGAAGCTGTCGCTCTCCATCACTTCCGCTGCTCCCTCATCAGTTACAGCTCAGGAAATGAACTCAAGCACACTGGCGCCTGTTGGTCTGAACGACACTGGTTTCTGAGAACACATTGTTGATGTATACCCAGCAGCTACTAACATTAATTGCTTAAACTGCTTTGATTATAGCTGTCTTTCTCTGAAAAGCATTTAGACACTATGCAAGGCTATTCCTAGTTGGTGAACCAAGAAGAAAGAGAAAAAAAATATCTACCTGACTGACCAAATAGCAGGACTCAAACTGTGAAAAAAAGGTAGGTGATAGAAAAAAAATGTAATTTTCTAGTCAAATTTAACAGTAAACTAGTAACAGTATACGCAAAGCCTTGAAGGTTTTATGCTCTGTGTCTACATTTGGAATAATGACTGACGTGTAATCTACAGCTTGTTGTTTTTGCCCTTTGTGAACAGGGCTGAACAATCATATTAAAGGTCAGAAGAATATCAAAGAACTGCTTTCTTTGGCTTTGCCAGACTCCAGTGTTGGTTTTTGTCAGATTATTATTATTATTATTATTATTTTTTTGCGTTTGTCTGTTTTCATGGTGATTGATGTGTAGCCTCCCATCAAACTTCCCTCAGCTTGATGGAATCAATAAACTCATTTGCAGAAATCTGATAGAAATCTTCAATTGATAAACAGATAAAAGCTGGTAAGAGGTGTCAGGAAAACACATTTCATTCCTTGGTCCTGGAAATTGTGGATTTCCAACCGTTCTGTAAGTCTGTAATAATGTCTACATTCACTTCCAGGAAGGTGGTTGGCAACAATGGGTAACTCAGAGGTTTTTTGTTTTTTCAATTTATACATGTGGAATTACAGAGATGTGGAAAATATGAACTGATCTGAATGTAAATGATGTTTCTCTGACCTGCACTATCTTAGGTATAATGCAGGACTTACCCAGGATCAAGGTTTCTAAATTTGTAACTACTTTTCGGCGATCACATTTATATTCATGCTATATTCGGATATAATAACCTAATATTAATATGTAATGCTACAGGGTCAAGGGAGGATAAGAAGTTGGATGCCATTTCAACTCTTTCTGACTGACAAAAAGGCTAAAAGTAAATCTTAAAGAGTTTGAAGTTTCAGGCTCTAAATCATTGCTAAGCAGCTGTAAACCTCAAGGGTAAATTGACAGTTTACTTGTCTCTGCCTGCAGCTGGTGCTATATGTTAGGATGTTTAAGAGTTTGCCTGTCCAACGGCCTTGCACACATTCAAAAGACACTCATAAAAGGAGAGCGAGCAAAAGCAATGAATTTTATAGACACGAGAGAATCGCTCGCACTGAATCGTGTTTGTTTGCTTGTCTGTTTGTTTACCTGGCGAAGTTGAAGCCATCTCTCTAAAATTCTTGCCCCCGCTGCACTCAAGCTCTCTGGGTCCCACTTGGATTGTTGGGCTTAAAACAAGAACTCTGTCTGACAGCCTCTGACATTTGTAACGTGTAATAACATCATCTTGGAGTTTCAAGTGATGCATGGTCACTATACACAGGAGAGAGACCACTACAAATTCAATTACTGCTTTATAAATCATTTTACCTTATAGAAAAATATAGCATAATAATTTATACCCTTAAATTAATGTCTCGGTTCAATAGAGGAGTCTCCAAAAGGAGACATGTTCATGAGAGATTTTATCTGACATGTAGATTTAGTTTATTACACATATTTAGTTATAAAAAATGTTCTCCCCGTGCTTTATGTAAAAATGTCACCTTCAATTTAATTTAAGTGGAAGATATTATAATGAAAGCCCCTATTTTTGCTGGAAATTTGGAAAATGTACTCCATTTATTTAAAAAAAATAATTGCATTGCAAAGCTAACAGATGTTAATTATCATAGCTTAATGCAAGTTGTTCATCAATTTAACCCTTGGATGCACAGCCTACCAATACCTACACTCTTCCACGAGTGTGGAAGTGTGGAATAAAATCAATGCGTTTTGCAATAAACTCGGTAGTTATTCTTCAAAATCTTTAAAACAAAGAGTTGTAATATTTTCATACTCCAAGTATTCCTCATAAAACATGTTTGTGACATGAGGCCATTTGCATTTTTTATTTATTTTTCCATTAATTTTAAGAAATTGCAGTTTTTGTATCACTACCCCACTCTTCCACAAAGTCAATGCGTTTTTGTAATAAACTAAAGACATTTCTCGCATGTTAGTTATGATGATATATTTTGTTAAAACATAAGATTAATTAATTTTTTTAAATGTACATTTTTTACTTTTCATTCACAATTTAGCACTTAACAATCAATCAGGTCAATCAGGTGTCAAAACATGTTTGTGTGTCCTATGTATGGAGGATGA